>JACN01000565.1:0-12368 GCA_000787155.1 Scartelaos histophorus
GAACATATAATATTAGTGAGTCAAATAGAAAAAAAAAATGCCCAAAAAAGAAGTGAGAAGAAGAAAATTTATTCTAATCCAACACAATTTTTTTTCAATTTTTTCCCTGATATTTTACAATACAATAATTGAAATAATAATTATTAGTTTTAATTCTCATATTGTTATTATTAATATTTTAGTTAGGCCAGTATTAAAGATAAACAGACATATCAGCAAATACAGTTTATTATTAGTTTTATTTCTGCTTTTGTAAATCTAGGCATTCACAACTTTTAAATACAAGTCAAAAGTTTGGACACACACTTCTCATTCAATGTTTTTTTTTTTCTGTACTACTTTCTACTTTTTAGATACAGAAAACAGCAAATATATGAAGTAAGATATATCAAATTATATAGTAAAGAAAAAAGGTTAAATAAGTCAAAGTAAAAAATTGGTACTTTGAGGATCTGAATATAAAATGAACCAAAAATATGATACATTTAGAAGAGTTATTTAACTTTTTTTCCTTTGCTATGTAATTAAGAGGAGGTGCACGTTTGTTTCTATATATTTGGTGTCTCCTGTATGCATAAAATGTGGAAAGTAGTTAAAAAAAAACCATTACTTGCTGCAGAGCTTTGTAATATATATATGTATTTTAAGAGCAATGTAAGTACCATGCACATACCTGTACCACTCTTTCAAACATGTGAGCAAGAGGCAGATAGGACACATGAATATCACTGACACTCAGCGTGCAATGAACCTGCAAAAACACACAGAGCACATGCAACACGCTGTACCTCCACGACTCTCTCAAACATATGGGCCAGGGGGAGATACGAGATCAGCACGTCTTTACTGCTGCCTTTGAGCGTGCCCTGGCCATAGTGCACAGAGCCGGGGGTGAGAGAAGTCAGGGTTAACACTCGGGGCAACAGTGGCTCAGTGATAAGAGCAGTGGTCCCCCCAACATGAAGGTCAGAGGGTTGATTCCTGCATGGACTAAGTAGTATCCGGTATGTTCTGATTGCACCTGTGGTAAAGCACTTAACATCTAAACTAGGCAGTGTTTGATGCTTTAAACATAATTTCATTGTTTTCCAGGACAATAACCATAAAAATCTTGAATCTAATATGGTGCGGGTGGTGGTTGGAGATCGGCAGCCTCGCTTGCGTCAGTCTGTCCCAGGCAGCTGTGCTAACAATAGTAGATTCCCACTGGTCAGTATTGAGTGAATGAGTAAAGTGTAGCGCTTTGAGAGGTTTTGCAGGCCTGGGTCCAGACAAATTGACTGAAAGTGCATTAAAGTTTTAAAGAAGTACAAATACAGAACTCTTCCATTTAATCTCACTGTTTTACCAGCCTAAAACGAGGTGCAAACACTTTTAAATGAGGTTACAATGGGCACTTCTGCACCCCTGTAGACCCGGGCCTGAGGCTGTGCCAGGTAAATCTGTAAAGCACTATTATTATTACCTGTTAAAGGAGTTGAGTGGTTTGAAATAAACATTAAAGTATTTATTATTTAGACAATGCTTTACACTTGTATTGTGTTTCACAGGGTTTACATCCCTCTCGACCTGCTGCACTGTGCCATTAATCCACTGCAAACTCGTGGTCATCTTAATGTAACCACAGCTGTCCTGGGGCAGACTGGTGGAAGTGAGGCCACCAGTTTGCACCATCTGCCCCTTTAACCGCCACCACATCACATTTGGCAAAATTAGTGTCTTGCCCAAAGACACAATGTCAGTATGCAGTGGTCAGAGCGGGGTTCAAACCGCTGACCTTCTTGTTGGTGGAGATGCTCTTGATTCTACTCCAGAAACAAAGCTACAGTAGAATGTAGATTTACTGCACCGGGCAGAGGAGCATATGAATAATCAATTATTACATTTTAGTTGTATTGCTCCTTTTCAGATTCATCCGTTTATTTACCTGTGTAATTTTGAGAAACGCCGCTGTGTTGGAGATCACATTTCCATGAGTTAACATGGCACCTTTTGGGTTCCCTAAAAATAAAAGCAAAATCTTTTAATACAATAAAGCTTTTGATTATTTTATTGAAACTATAACTGTTTATAACTATTTATAACTCGTTATAACTGGTTATAACTGTTTATAAGTGTCTATTATTGTCCTCACCTGTGGTTCCAGATGTGAAGCAGATCAATGCCAGGTCCTCTGCTTTGGGCGGCTGTAAACATCAACAGAAACACATCAGTACCAAAACTAATAAAGGAATAAATAAAATGACTTTTAGGAGAATTTTCTCACCTGTGGAGTTTGGCGACTGGCATGTCCTAAATCCTAAAAAAAAAAATTATTAAGATAGTGTTAATGTTACAATATACTGTTAATTAGCAAATCATTTTTATGGATTTGAATGGGAAATACAAGGGGAACATATGTGCTGAATAACTCAAATGTGATGAACTACCATTGTAAATGACTAACATTGTGCACTAGTGAATGGATAATGATTTATGTTTTATAATAATCTAACTATAATAAACTAACTTCCCCATCTAAGGCTTTCAATTTTTTATGACTGCTAAAATGAATAGCTCTTTGGGATGTTCTTTTTATACAGCTGCCTTTATACAGCACCGGAAAAAAAGGCCAGAGACCCCTGATTTAGCCTAATGTGCTTTTTAAACATACTGGGAATTGAACCAAGGACCTTCTAGATGTGAGGTGAGAGAGTTGGTAGCCACTTGGCCTGTATGGCATTAAATGATAGTTTGTGTTAAGTTCGTGTAGCTTAAGGTGACACATCCCAGCTCAAATGTTTACACGGCTTATCAGAATATATAAATCATAGAACATTTGTTAAAATCACCTCAAAATCTTTGAAGCTCTGAATGTCGATTCCAGCCTCTGCTCCCATTTTCACCAAATCATCATCAAACGGCTCAATGAGCACCACAGTCTTCACCGTGCCGCCTTTCAAACTGCCATAGTCCAGGAGCAACCGAACTTTATCAGCTACATCACAGATCACTGTGCAAATAGTGGCTGAAAAAATAACGAGGTTAGTAACAACAACAACAAACAACAACAGTCACCAGTAAAAACATTAACACTCCTCATCAGTACAAATACAAACAGATCAGTACAAATACAAACAGATCAGTACAAATACAAACTGATCAGTACAAATACAAACAGATTAGTAAAAATACAAACAGATTAGTAAAAATACCTTGCTGCAAAATGTAGCCGATGGCTTCTGCACCGAGGGTGTCATACAGCGGGACGGCCACTAGGGAGTAGGAGTAACAGGCCAGTTCTGAAATGGACCACTGAAAACCCACACATACACAGAACAAATGTGAGTTTACAACATACAGATAATCACATATAACTCACTAAAGGGTTCATTTAACAAGGACACACTGGATATAAAACAAAAACATGAGCCTTAACTCAAGATGACAGTATTTGAAGTTTACCTCTGGTCTGTTCTGAGAAAAGATTCCAACGAATTTGTCTCCGGTTGGTGAGTGTCCTTTGTAAAGAAGTGCAGAGCCAATGCCCTCTGCTTTTGAAGCTACCTGAAAGAGTCACAAGTGAAAGAGTGAAATCTAAGAATTATTTTATATTCATACAGTTTTATGCAATATTCAATCTTTATTTAACCAATATCAGACAGTGTGTAGTTCAAATAGACTTTATTTATGTTTAATGAGTCACACCCAGGGATCTGCTCAGACCTTCTGCTGACTGGAAAATCAGAAATACCAAAACAACAGTGGCTTTAAAAGTGGAGGTCTATCACCAGTTTTAGGAGGGTTTCTGAGTATCAGCACTAGTGGAGAAAAGCAGGTTGCAACATGGGGCCAAATGACAGATCAGATCTGTGGAGGTGAGCCAGCTCACAGTAAGAAAACATGATTTGGGTTTTTTAAAACTTTGGTTCTTTAGAACTATTCAAAGAGAAAGAAATTTGCCTCTTAAGCTCCTGTGTACCTCAGAATAAGACTGCCATTCATAGGGCTGATTGGGTTTCCTTGATCCAAGACATGGTCCATCATCTGTAAAAACAGATACATAATTAAATTCAAACAAAAAGATGAAAATCACAGCAGAACATTTCAAAAGTTACTCACTGGAGACTCGCAGTCCTCTGTGAAAGACCTCGTACATGGTGCGTGCATCATCGTAGTAGTGTGTCAGGTACTCATTGTCAGGGGTCAGAGTCGACCTTCTGGCACGTTCTTCACCCTAAGACCAAAAATAACAGGGGCTCATTCTACACACTCATGTCACTATGCAGCGACAGCAGGTGGGCTCTCAGAGTTCAAAAGGGCTTCTACTTTTCTATTGGCCTGATAAGAAATCCCTGTAATATCAACTCTTTGCTTTTGACCTCTACATCTTAAAAGCACAGTTTACTGACTCTGGAAACAGTCCAATTCTAAGTCTAAAGATGTCAGAGCTGCTTACGTCTGCTCGATACCAAAATATTTGTAATTCTGTTTGTTACCTTCCTGCACAGTGTTTGGTCTGAGTTAAACAGCTGAGGTTGCCGAGTTCATCTTGACAAGTAAAGTGATCTACCAGTGGAATAAGAGTGTTTTTCTTAATTCAAGAATTGTTAGATTGCGTTTCTTATTTTAAGTGCAAAGAGTTGCCATTTACATTAAAACGTTCTTAATCCAAGTAATTATAACTTGTCCAGATTTTAGTTTCTGCAGTACGTGGAACATTCAAGATTTGTAAACCATGTAAACAGGTTAAAATGTATAAATGTGTAAATCTTTTGACTTTTGAGGAACCCCAAGTTGAGGAGAGGACACAGATACATACAGGCAGCTCGATGGACTGCAGGGAGAGATCGCAGGGCGGCATCAGGGCTCTCGGTCGTGTGGCAAACCAGTAAGTCGTTATGGCAGCGAAAGCACCCACGCCCATCAACGCATTCGTAGGAAGAGCTCGCATGTACTGCCGAACGTCATCCAACTCAGGAATTCGCAGCTGTCTCAGGACTTCCTGAGCCTGCATGATCCCAAATTACCCTGTGCGGAAAAAGAAAAGTCTGTTACAAAAATTAGAAGTGAAGAAGGTATGTAACAGAAGAAGAAGAAAAAGAAGAAGAAGAAAAGGAAGAACGAGAATAGAGTCAAACATTTCGTGCCTTCAAAAACAGCTTTGACCACAGAGAGATGTAGATTTTGTCGAGGCAAACAAAATTGTGAGAATACAACTTTTTGCCTTTAAAGATGCCTTGACAAGACTTTAGTTCTGTTTGGTCTTAAAGCAAAACAGTTTTAAAGATTTACAAGTGCTTACCAAGTTATTTCATCACGTAAATTGGACTGAAATGCACCATAACCATATTTTGATACTTTTGATGATACAATATCGCAATATTTCGCTTCTTATTGCATCCTTAGTTATCACACTACACTAAAACAGTTAGAACTACATAGACCATGATCCTTTGCTCCATTTCAGCACAAACAGCATGAAGAAAATTATGTTAAGTACTAATTAAGTTCTAATACAGGTGACAGAACCAAAGGGAAATTAGCATATTCATAATTCTTTGCTTCTGTTTGGTCTTAAAACAAAACAGTTTTAAAGATTTACAAGTACTTACTAAGTTATTTCATCACGCAAATTGGACTGAAATGCACTATAATATATTTTGATGGATTGCGAGATTCTTTAGAGACTTTTGATGATACAATATAGCAGTATTTCGATTCTTATTGCATCCCTAGTTATCACACGATACTAAAACAGTTGGAACTACATAGACCATGATCCTTTGCTCCATTTCAGCACAAACAGCATGAAGGAAATTATGTGAAGTACTAATTAAGTTCTAATACAGGTGACAAAATCAAAAGGAAAATGAGCATATTCACAATTCTGTTAGAAATATCGCAATCAATATCGTACCGTGACATGCACATCGTGAAAATATCGTATCGAGGGATTTGGATATTGTTATATCCTAACACTTTAATACGTAGGACTTCAAGATCTATGTATATGTTCCTGGAAGGGTTTGAAAACTGAAAAACATTCATTTAAAGTTGCATCGTGTAACTTTTCTGGTGGAGACAGTATGATATTAGGGGCGTAACAATAACCGAAATATCGTATCGTGGCCATCACAATATATCGAATCACAAGGCTCTTTGTTTAAATTCATTGTTGTGGTGCAGTAATAGTAAAAAAAAAAACAGGGAACTACATAGACCATGATCCTTTGCTGTTTCAGTACAGACTACGTGAAGTAATTACTGTTATTAAGCACTTTTAAATCTTATTTTTGTATTATAACAGTACATTATGGCATTTTAAAAGTACAAAGTAGCACCTCCACAAAATATCAAAATAAATATCATAGCGTGAGATTCACATGGAGAAAATATAGTACCAAGATTTGGATATTGTCACATCCCATTTGAATTTTCCACTTCAACTTCAAAGGTTTTTCAAGCTCTTCAAAATGTCACTGATCTGATATGACAATAAATGTTGCACCAAATGACTGGACAAAGCGTTTTATAATGTCACTTTTGTTATTATGTATAATATTGTAAAATCGTCAGCCTCCCCAACACGTCGTGAGCTTTCCTACAATATCGAAATTAATATAAACACCCCTATATGGTATTAAACATTTCTATCTTTATGGAGACCAAACCGGACCAAGTTACAGGTCAGATCTATGGAGAGGCGACCCCGCTCAGTCAGAATACCTGTTTTTCTAGGTTTTTCCTGAGCTATAAAACATAAAACATCTCATATTGTGGAACATTCTGAGCAGAGAAATGTTATACCCATAGAAACAAGCAGGTGACATAAAAGTTTAAAGTTTAAATCTAAATACAGTGCTTTTAAGAAGACATTTTATGCCAGAATTGAATAACGAATATATTTTCACTAAACTCCTTGTACACTAAGTTTAGAGAAATGTGAACAATTTGCTGATCTTATTTAGCCCCTTTTAGTCTTCTTATCGTTTTATCTGCGTCTCCAAAGCTGACGGAGAAAAACTGCGAAAGGAAAATGTGCGTGTGCGCCTCTATTTATAGTATTTCAGGTGTGTACTGCATCAACAGAAGGACTAGTGGCTCTGGACAGCTGTGTTGATGGAAACGAGGACACAGGAAGAGAAACTACAGTGAGACTGCAGACATAAGGACTCAATCACAGGGGCTGCGTCTCATTTCACTTTCCTTCCTTTTCCACGATTCCTTTCCTCAATCCTCTAGTTTTCTGCTGTCAATCAAAAGTGCCATATTAAGAGTCCCAAAAAAAACTAGGAAGGAAGGTAAAAGAATAAAAGAATGAAACTTTATTGTTCTCAGTGAGGAATTCGCATCCTCTTACTTCCTCGTGTCTCCTCTGTGGGCGGGACTTCCTCGTCCACTTCCCGCGGGATCGAGGAGACGAACCGAGGAGAAGGAAGCGAGGAAAGAGAAATGAGCCGCGGCCAGAACCACGTGCTTTTCTGAGACATTCGACGGAGAGGAAATGAGGTTTCCTGGTCGGGAGATGCCAAATAAATGAGTTCACTGGGTCGGCCGTCCAGCTGTGCCACAGACCGACTACAGTACGTACTAAGGATCTAAGAATAACAGAAATATTGTGATATCATACACATTTCTTTACTTAAATTCATTGTTATAGTGCAAAAACAGAGAAAACTACATATACCATGATCCTTTGCTCAGTTTCAGTCCAAATCACATGATGAAATAACAGTTTTTAAGCACTTTTAAAGCTTATTATATCTATTAATTTGGATTGTGACAGAAAAGTAGCATAATTTTCTTTGCTTTGCTTCCACCAAACATCCCAATAAAATCATATTGTGAAAAGAGATTTGGGCATCACTGTAGATGATCAACGCTGCGATTGGTTATTGATTTCCATTAAATATTTTCTTTCACAGAACACTGTCATTGTTTAATAGGGTTAGGAATTAGAAGTACTTTTTATTGCAGCCTAAAGCCTTTCAGTCATGATCTGTGAGGTTGTAGTTTTGTTTTGTGGTTCTAATGAGCGAATAAACTAAAACTACAACATTTTATCCTTTTTTATCCTTTAAGCCACTTTAAACCACTGTCACGTGACTACAGATGAAAAAAACAAAACAAATAAATAAATAATTACATATTTATTCATACTTTTTGATAGTATTAGCGTGCATATATAGATACAAGCGTCATGGCGTCATTCTTTAGAGGCCTATTACACGAAATAACTGTAGATACGACATGAAGAGATAAACTGTGCACTCCTCTTCTAAATTCTATTGTATCAGAGCTTGAATAACTTAATGATCTATTTTTACTTGCACGAAAATAACTTTTTACCTCACTTCTTCACACTAAAAGAAAACGCTTATCAATTAGTCTGAATAAGTGAGTTTAAATCGTCATTTTGGAAACACTAACAATAAAACTAAACTTAACTTGGATGTGTTTTGTAATGTTTAATAAGAGTTTTGTGATTCAAATGAACTATAATAATGGCGCTCTATATAGTTTAGTAATATTAAGGGATACACTGGGGGAAGATTTTTATGTCTTGAACTATTATTTATGTCTATGTACCTATTTATTCTATTCTTTCTTTTATACTCTTTTATATTGCGTGGTAAATACCCGACATACACGTCTCGTTTCAGTCTCATTGTGCAGCTGTATAGTGACAATAAAAGGCCTTCTATTCTATAAGAGTAAAGTAAATCGGAGCTACTATTTACTATATTGTTCAGCTTGTAGAACTTGTACTTAAGTAACTATTGTATTGTTCACTTCAGGATGTTTTACCTGCTCTGACTGATCCTGAGCCTAGGCCTGTCCTGTAACAACATTTTTGGAGTCAATATTGATTTAATTTTTTTTCATTCATTTTTTTTTTAATTTTTGGGCATACGATGACTCCTTACAGATGTAAACTAAGAATTAAAGTGTTTCATTCTTCTTTTTATTTCTTGCAGCTCATGATTTTTAACAATATTGTAGATTTAGAATAGTATCTGTGGTTTAAATCTTCTCTTTTTGTATCTCTTCTTGTATGGATACTTTACACTGACAGATGCAGGGGGTGTTCTACATGCATCTCTATTATGTTCATTAATTACAGTGACACAAGGCAAACATGAGCAAACACTGTCCAAAAAGTTGAAAGAGACAAATGTAAAATGGATGCGACAGGAATTTTATGCATTTGAGATTTGTTGAGCAGCACAAAATGAGCCTTATTTGTTTAAGTTCATAAGCTCTTTCTAGTAGGGCTGTGCATTGCTTTAAATCTGACAATACAATACATATCATGATCTGCATGTCACCATTTGATATATACAATGAAATGATACTAAAATATAAGGTGATATATTGTGATTTATCAATATTTTTTCTATTAATACAGTCAACTGCACCTTCACAAAATGCAATTGTACGAAATATAACTGATAAAAATGTGAATCATCAGAACGTTGAATGAATTTTTGTGAAAAATATTACTTTAAAAATCGATTTGGATGCATTTTGGATCGATTTAAGAAATTATACATCACCGAATCGATTTTTTCTTACACAAATACAAATAAAGTCTGACCGCTCTCAGTTAAAGCAGTGCCTACAGTTAGCGTCGCATCCCCGGGGAATGTTAATGACACGTGCCGCAAAGTGTCAGTTTACTCTATTGTCCAGCTCGCATGCCTTATACTTACGTCACCGCTGCGTTAGTCTCCTTCAGCGAGAACAGGGGTTACCTCCACGCCGACCTGCCCCGACCTCCATACTTGCTCGCGCTAAGTTTATGAATCGCCATGACAATAACTGACATCTCACCTACTTCTATTATTAACGCGGCGCACATGACTGACCGGTCCGATGCCCACTGGGAGAAAGTATATACATGCTACCTCACGGGGCACCTTCAGTATAAAGCTGCACAACATATGGCATATCGCAATACTGTAAACATCCATATCGCAAGACACTAAATATACCCCACTAATGCTCGGATACGTTATATTTTTTTGAAATTATGAAGCGCAAATGGGAATAAGTAAATTTTTGGTGTCTTTTCAGTCTAATTTGGGCTCGTTTTAGTCTCAGATTTAGTTCAGAATGACCATTTTTGTTTCATTTGACTTAAATTTTGTCAATACTATATAAAAATACTGCGATTTTTGTCCGAGTGTACGAAACTGAAGTCTGAAATTGGAATTAACTAGACAAGAAATAACTGTAAAAGAAAAAAAAAGCATGTACAGCACTAATTCAAACTCCAAAATTAACCTTTCACCTACTTATACAACTTATAATGTAACGTTCCTTGTTTAGACAGTCTCCAAACATTCACCTCTATCACCTTCACAGTGACGCACGCGGGGATTTGGAAAGCATTTTTTTGGTCTTTACTCACAGAGTTTTCGCGGTCCAGAGAGAAAAAAAATAAGAAAAGCCGTTCCTTAAAGCAGAGCCTGTATAACTGATCTGTGCAGGCCCCTTTTGCCGCTGCTGTTGCTATTAGGAGAGACACACACTTCGACCTCCAGTAGCCCTCGCACCACTATGAATAGCAAAGACACGCCCCTTTTTCAAACAGAAACAGTGGCGCGCCAGAGAAAGGTGACAAACTACAAAGCAGAGTAAATATTGAAATGCATGCGTGCGTTTGGCAGCGCGTTTCTCTTTATCCTTATCAAAATTTATCTAATCGACAATCTGTTGCATTCTTGTTTCGTCGACTTCTTCCAGCGCTGACGAGTTTCCTTTAAACAACCCAATAGCTAATCTGCAATTTAAAATATAACCAGACAAACTAATGTCAAGGGGACGTTACGTTTCCTATTTCACGTTAAAGGGCCCAGACTACGCCATTTTCTCATCTACATTACAATATTGTTCATCAAAAACGTGCTTGAGGTTTTATTTTGTTTCATTACACATGTTTAACGCACAAATCCTGCATATTTAGGCTGAGTTTTTAGGGTAATACAGGAAATGCTTCGGTATAATCATTTGGATGATTTCAGCGCTGGAAATTTCCATTGAAAATTCCCACTATATGACATCATAAATTGGCGCAGAACATTTTAAGCCTTTTAGATGCAGTCAGACTAATAAAGCAGGATTACTCAAACATGTGTAAATGAAACAAAAAACACAACTCTAGGTATGTTTTTGTGACAATATTTAAACTCTAAAATCTAAAAAGGGTCAACTCTGCATAATTTAGGACCTTTAATATAAAATTCTGCACAATTTTGGGGAAAAAAAAGTATTAGATTTGCAATGTGCACTATGCAAACAATTCCAGGAGGATTAGGAAACATGAACTATTACATTATAATACAAAAATCCAATGAATTTAAGCACAGGTTTGCAGAGGTACAGTATGTTCTTTTCAGGAGAATTTCGGAGGCCTAAACGTGATTAAAGTAAGTACAGTATGTTCTTTTCAGGAGAATTTCCAGTAATGAAATAACTGCAACATTTATGATTAATTATTACTCATATTATGATTTCAGCTTTAATGCAAAATATAAAAATGATTCATCTCCGGGAAAGTGTCATAGTCAAAACATTTACAACACTTCCTGAAAAGAGCTCAGTTCATCTTGTGAGTTATGGGCTCCTATGAGTTACTAACATTTATTAACAAAATGTATATGCGTGGAATTAGCATAACGCACTAATATATATAATGCGAAACTGAATCTCGTGAGCTTTATAATCAATCTGTCGACATCTCCAAACCTCAAATTGCTCCGTTCCACCTTCAGATGTCATAAAACAGTAGTCGCATTGTCAGATAATCGCTGCTTTTTACATTTTGTTCATTTTGTTGAGTGAAGATGGGGAATTCCAGGCCTGAAAACATCCAAATGAATCCAGTGAAGGTGCATGGAGTTAGTTTGGAGCACTTCCTGTATTACCGCATGACATCACAAGGGGGAGCGTTGTTCCATTTGAGACGCAAACTCAGCCCGAATGCAGAGTTTGTGCGATAAACGTGCGTGAACGAAACAAAAACACAACTCCGGGTGTGTTTGTGAGGCGGAAACAACATTATAAACAAATCAGAACGGCAAATATACGAGCCCTTTAATATAAACGTACTTTTTACTTACATATACATATACATTTATATAGTTAAACCTTATTTTACACCAGTTTCTTACAATTTTTGCTGCTTATTTTGGATTTATTATTACCGTTTATATTATTATTATATTATATTGTGATGTGTGAGCAACTATGTCCCTTGATGAGCAATAAAGTTTGTCTAACCCGAAGTTTAAATAAAAAAAAAAACTTTACATAGGCTAAATATGCGTGTTATTTGTGGTTTTATTCTAAAGTCAAGCTGGGATTCCTCCTTGGGCGACCCC
>KN510102.1:0-11625 GCA_000787155.1 Scartelaos histophorus
AACATTGGTTAAAGAGCAGGGGAGGTATATTTGATACAATAAGCTGATCATTACATGTAGTTTGTATCTTCACAGACTGGGCCGACCGTGTGCTGTGAGCCACGATGCTACTCTCCTGCTCCTTGGAAAATGTTACCTGATTATTCATAATGGTCAAATGGACGATCATGTCTTGTATCTAGTTTCTTCTTCCACGCCGCCTCTCGCTGAACACAGCAACGATCGCGTTACCAAAATCGGAGAAGACACTGATATCTGCCCGCACATGCCCTTACTGTAGGCCAACTATGAATGAACGTTGTCCAAAGGTATAATTACCATAAAGCAGTTACAGTGATCAAACAGGTAAGTAAATAGACATGACTATTGGGAACGTCTTTCATCTAATTGTCAGTGTAGTTCAGGCAGTTGTAATGAACTTCAATAAAGCTTTGTCTAGAAACGAGGTTTGCTGTAGGCAGTCACGGATGAGAGCGGAGAAAGAAAGGCCAATTCTTTCTGCCTGGACAGCTTTTACTCATGGTTTTACTCATGGTTTACACAGCTGCACTAACCCCACTGCCAGGTTTCTGCTTTAGGACTCTTTAACTTGCCAATAAATTGCACAATATAACGACTAAATTATCTACAAGGTGTTTGATGAAGCAAGTTTGTTACTGAATAAAAGTAAAACAAACTGCTTAGGCTTAGTATTTTTTTTACAGATTTAAATTAGAAAATTGATAATGCATGGCCAACTTTTCTGCTGGAGGATGCAGGTGATGGAGCTGCTTGTATTTAAGAAGATGCTACTACCGTACTTTGTCTAGAATGCTCCTTAAGGGAGACAACTGTAAGCTACAGATAATTGTTTTATTTTTGAGAAATAGAAGCAACTATGATTAATAAATGCTATATATGCTAAATGCTATATATATGTGTTTAATGGCAAACCATGGAACATTGCAAGCAAAGCAACATCTCCATGGACACAAGCAGGTGAGGGATCCTCCACCAAAAAGTTGTGCAATGTACCTCTAAGAAGCACTGAAAAAATACTACAACAGCTGAGCTAAGTAGTAGTAAAAGAAGGAATGGTAATCATATTCGCATGTTGTAGTAGTTGTGGTAAGTAGTAGCAGTAGTAGTGGAAGTAGTAGCAGTAGCAGTGGACGTAGTAGCACTAGCAGTGGACGTAGTAGCAGTAGTAGTGGACGTCGTAGCAGTAGCAGTGGAAGTAGTAGCAGTAGTAGTGGACGTAGTAGCAGTAGTAGTGGAAGTAGTAGCAGTAGTAGTGGAAGTAGTAGCAGTAGTAGTGGAAGTAGTAGCAGTAGTAGTGGAAGTAGTAGCAGTAGTAGTGGAAGTAGTAGCAGTAGTAGTGGAAGTAGTAGCAGTAGTAGTGGAAGTAGTAGCAGTAGTAGTGGAAGTAGTAGCAGTAGTAGTGGAAGTAGTAGCAGTAGTAGTGGAAGTAGTAGCAGTAGTAGTGGAAGTAGTAGCAGTAGTAGTGGAAGTAGTAGCAGTAGTAGTGGAAGTAGTAGCAGTAGTAGTGGACGTAGTAGCAGTAGTAGTGGACGTAGTAGCAGTAGTAGTGGACGTAGTAGCAGTAGTAGTGGACGTAGTAGCAGTAGTAGTGGAAGTAGTAGCAGTAGTAGTGGACGTAGTAGCAGTAGTAGTGGAAGTAGTAGCAGTAGTAGTGGAAGTAGTAGCTTAAAGGTGCTTTGTGGCGTTAAAGAAACACATCTTGCATTTATTTAATTAGAGGATTTTTTTGTTTCTCAAAACTTACTCTTACTATGACTAGGCCCACTTCTCTACTGATCTGATCTGTAACTTGGCCTGGTGATGTGGCTGCTTGTCTCCATGGAGATAGCTAAATTAAATGCCATACTGTAGAACATTCCAAGAAAAAACAATCACATCTAAATGGAGTCAAGCAGATGGTAGCCTCCACCAGAAAAGTTACGCAAAGCACCATTAAGAGCGACTGAAGTACTACGCCAACTCTTTCCAACAGGCATGTACCCAACCATATTGTAAGTATTCATATATCATCATCATTATAGGTTTGTTTTTCCATTTTAGAACAATTACATAATTTGGATTCTGGAGAAATAATGAGAAAACTAAATGACTTTTAACATTCAAACCAGAGTAAGACTTGGGCACTTAGCCCTGGTACGATAATAAATAAATAAAAGGTAGTATTACAGAGCTAAATGGAGGAAATCAAATTGCCTGACACAGCAGACACAGACAGGCTAAGAGGTTAGTGAGTGCACTGTGAAGAGACATAAACTGAACATATCCTTTAGAAATGATGACTCTGAAATAAAGGTTATATTAAAATGATGGTGGCTAATGGCAGGTAAGTATTTGACAACGTATATAAAATGCTTATTGATAAACAGTATAGAATTGTGTTGTTATTTAACATTAAGAACATTTAACATTGGAAGTGGGGGGTCCATTGACTATAATAACGTTTAAAAGCATATAAGCACACTGGTTTATGAGCCTTTAGGGTTGTATTAGCATTTAAGAAACCAAAATTTGGGTCACAAGCCACAAGCTATTCCTAAATATATATTTTTTTATGGTTATGGTAGCCAAAAGGTAACTAATATTAATGCAATCCCTGCTTTCAATCTATTTTTGAGCAACCTGTCATTTAAAAAGTTAAAGATACATTTAATGCCATACAGTGGAACATTCCAGGAAATAAACAGGCCCAAATGTCAAAGAAAAGTAAGTCAAATACAACCCAATGTGCACTGTCTTGTTATCATGTCAAAATATCCAACCACAGTCTGGCCAAACCCAGTGCATTCTGATACAGAGCTCATTTTCTGCACCACTCAAATAAAATAATTTAATTCTGTGCAATGACATATAGACATATGAGAACTGCTTTCAATTTCATCCTTTCCTCACCCCTAATTTAATTTCACTTTTTGTCGTGAGTCATTGAGATTTAATCCAGGGCGGCTCAATGGGGAATCAATCCGCAGGGACCAATAAATAAGTGACACACAAAGCAGCGGGAATTTACTGGCACGTCAATGAAACTAAATAAAATCAAGATGGAAATGGTGGCGCCGGGGGAGGGACTGCGCAAACTGAAAAAAATCAACTATGTTTCTAAAGAAGTTGTGGTTAAAGGTATTAGTAATTAATACTATTGATATTACTCGATGTAATCTACTCTAATCATTTTTGTAATTTCATAAAATAATTTGACCATTGAATAAATTAGACAGTAAAACCTGGGAGAACATTTGGTTTAACAGAATCAATTGTCAAAGCACAATTTATTTATTTATTTTATTTATTTATTTATTTGATAGGGACAATGCACATTAATGAACATAAGTATAATTAACAGGTGGAGTCCCCCAGGGATCAATATTGAGGCAACTACTGTTTGTGTTCGATGAATTACCTTCTACAATCACAGATGTAGTTTTGTAGATTCTATAACTTAATTGTCCATCCATAAAAATGTAATACATCACTTTACACTTTGCTCGCATTGCTGGTTTTACGTGATTTTTAACCATCCTTATTTCACTTAATTGCAATCACCATAGGACGGTTTAGCCTAGTTGATTTTTATAATACACATGATTTGAATTCCCCTCACGACAGGACAGACCCAGACCCACGCCGATGCCGTTGGCTCCTGGTAGCCATGACAACTTGGTAGTGGTTGGTCGGGTGGCAGAAAAACCACGAGTATAAAGAAGATGATGGGGATAAAAGAACGGCAGAAAAAAAGCAGGGAGACAAAGACATAGGCTCGTACACTGTGTCAAAATCTCACAGTATTTGTCAAGCTTTAGAAGTCAAAACCACGAGGCTAAACTAAAACAAAGCTGAATGCCTCCATAACAGATCTGTCACTATGCAACAGTTGGATAGGAGACAGTGATATTACAGACATTTTTGTTTTTTTCCCCCTTTTGGCTTTTACTCTCTCTGGAAATCATCTGCTCCTCAGTCACTGTAGAGTAAACTGCATAATATTAATGTTTAGTGAATGTTTCTCCAGATGTCATCCCTGAAAACTCCTCAATTTAGGGCTATTTAGCACAATCTATGACTAAAAACTGTACTGCATAAAGACAGTCACCTTCTATTAATTATCGATTGGGTCTGATTTCACTCAGGGGGAATAAACTCTTTAAAACAGGTGCACAATATTGATACAGCTCCCTTAAAAGCACTGTCAAAATCTATTAAAATTAACCTAACTAGGATGGATTCACTTAGCGACGTCAAAAGAGAAAGCAACAGTAACAGTGTAATGTAATACAATAATGGCCCATTTGGTGAGTTTGGCTAATTGCTTTACTGTCAAGTCCTAAAGACAGATGTCAGTCTTAATTTGCCACGGTCCATTGGAGAGACTGGAGCTAATGTGCGTATGAAGAAAAACAGCACGACTCAGGAAGTGTGGGTATCATGTTTGCAAACAGCACTTCTATAATATTAAGTTTTATTTATCAGGATTGGCACATTTTACAAAATAAATGTGTAATTCAGTTTCATTTGCTGTGAGAAGTTATGTAAAATATTTTTAGTGTAAGGAGCTAACGCGAGAACACTAAACTTCACAACTGGATGTTTTATGAAATGTTGATCCTACCGTGTTTTCAGAGGGCTGTCCGTGCTCATCAAAGTGACGCTCCACATATTTTGTAGAAAGGAGGTTACTGGAACAAAAGTAAGGATAAAAACTGTGAAACATATTGGTTTGGGCTCTAAACATGGGCACAAAACCAAATGGTCAATGTGTACACTTGTTTTAAAGATATAGTATACAGGTCGTAGTTAAAATCTAGTAAAAATTTGGTTTAAAATTGTAAAGTAATAAAACATAACCGTAAAAATGTGTGAAAGCTGAAAACTTACTGGTTCAGCTCCAGGTCAAGGATAAACGATGTGCCAAATGCCGTGATGAGAAAGCTGCTCTGAGCCAGATGGACAGGCTAAGGACACAGAAGGCAGTCATTAAAAAACAGGCAAAATAAGACCAATATATACATATAATATATACATATAAGTACAGTGTTTTAGATAGGGCCGCCTTTTCACCTCACTGAAGTTCACAGCATAGCAGCACTGTTGTGATCTGGTATTTGATATAGTAAATATATCAAATATCCACTTACATATTGTTTTTCCATGTGAATTTTGTTACTGTAATCACAAGGATGAGCGCTCACAAACATTTCTACATATTTTTTCCAATATTGTGCAGCTTGTCCTCTTACTTGTCAGTCATTAAACAGTGTGCGTATTGTTTTGGGACTCCTGATAAAGCTGTTATTCTTTCCTCTGCGTGTTCCCGACAGTCTAATTAAACAAATGACTCACTAATTTGTCAAGCACTTTACGCTTTGAAAAAACCGTGAAGACGACTTGTGAACAATGTGACGAAATATGACAGGCAAAGCGCGTGGGATGCGGACTGACAGATGATCAATAGAGGAAAGTAATTTCTCAGAGCGCTAGCAGAACAGAGCGGGAGATAACAGGGGTCGTCCCGCTGCCCTGACCCTCCCCGTGCGGACTGGACACTGTGGGTTTGGAGATAAAACTCTGTGTTAGGATTCAGACGTAACCTTCAGCCAAGGTCAGTGCCATCTACAACACATGGCAAGACTCAGAGCGGGCTGCCTTTTGTACCACAGGGCACTCTGCTCTGTTACTTCTGCATCTATAACAACCAGCTAAACAGACGTCAATAAAAATGCTATAAAAGTGTTCTTTGTGTTCAGTATATGGTTCTTATATATGGCAAGGGCTGGCTCCAGTGTCAATGGAAATACTTAGAAGCAAATGTATTTAAGCTGCATATACAATGTTTATGTATAAAGTTTGATGGAATAATTTTATGTTTATCTCGGTGTGACGCTTGATTCCACTTTCCCCAAGTTTGATGGAATAATTTTATGTCATGGATGATATAATGGATTATATAATACTTTTTTTGATGTTTCTTCCTGCATCCAGTGAATTTCTTCATTTTCTCACCAATAAACACACATTTCTATTGTTTTCAAGTAACCTACATTTTAACAGCGTCAAAGTGAATGTATATTTCATGTTGCAACAAAGAACAAAACATTTCTCTGTTATGCCACACTGCAAAAAAGTGTCTACAGCAAAACTTGCAGACACATGGCCCTGAGAGCTCTCGATGGAAAGGTCACTGGACAGAGGGCACCGAGGGTCAGCCCCGTGTCAGAGCCTTTGCCACAAACAGACAGCGGGCAGAGCTGAAGGTAACAGGAGAGGGCAGGTGGAGGTGTGAAATATAAGCTAATGCCATTCAAAGCAGGACGAGGTACAGAGCGGGTGAGGGGGTTGACCTGTGCTGCAATGTACCTGCACTGTACTGTTCTGGGTTCTACAAGATCACATAGGAACTGTCAAACAAAGACAGACTGGTTTGCATTGCATTGGTTTGGTCTTGGTTTGTTTTTTTTTTCTTTAACTGTACATTATTTTAGACAGACTTAGCTGATTGACAATGGGAATTATTATGACACAGTTGCTCACACAACACAGCCAAAGAGCATAAATATAAATGATACATAATACATCCAAAATAGCATCTAATTTAGTTTATTTGTTATCAGTCAGGGACCGTGTACAAATTCATTAATCTTATGGAAGAAAAGATGATGACACTGACAAAAGATGACAATGCAGGATAGGGCCAATGATCTATGCTATATAACCACAGGGTGTCTGCAAATGAACAAATAACTGGGCCCATATTTTCTGATATTTTCTGTGTATTTCCATAGATTAATTGGGACCAAAAGATATTTTCTGTGTATTTCCATAGATTAAGTAATATGTTCTTCCCCTATTGCTGTAATACTGTTGAAGTAGTTATTTAGTTCATTGGCTTTCATTTGTTCATGTCCCCAATAAACTAAATGAGGCCAGTATAGAAATGGTTTGCTAAAGGAAACAAAAAAATAAATAAATTTCACTGACCAGCTCTGCGGAGGTGTAGTTCTTGACCCGTGTGTCTAATTTGCTGTGGAGTAGCTCTTCGTCTGTGTGGATTTGCTGCAGGAGCCGTTTGGGTTGGACAATCTCCTCTGAGAGACCCAATCTGTCCCCTGCACTGATCCATTCTCTCAGACCTGCAAAAGGACAAGGAGAGAACGTCATGTCAGGGAGGATAGTGCGGCGACGACGTGTGTGGAGCTGATAGGATTCAGTACAATTCAATAGACTCAACAACCACACTGCGATTCTATAAAATAAAATAGTTTATAGCAAGGATTTGGGAATGGCCATCACAATTACAGTGTCATTCCCATTATAACTCAAAATCTCCTTAATTTTCCCATTGTGGCTCCAGAATTGGGACAGTTTTTTACAATTATACCAACATTTAATTGCAGAAAGATAGCCTACTCCACTAATGCCCTTAATTGTCAAACATGCATGAGTAACCTTGAGAAAGTGAATCAAGGGACATCCATTAATATTCAGCCACAGTGACAGTAAAGTTAATTAGAAAACCAGAACGCAAATAACCCAATAATTTCGATATTAAAGTCATCCTTCAAGATATGACCGTATGCAGGCTATAGGGTAGTTGTGCGTAATTTATCTGGTGAAAAACAACTTGAGTCATTCATTTAAATATATAAAGTAATGGCTTAGAGTGATAAAAGGCAACATGGTCGTACCTGTGACAGAGGTCAGGGAACAAACTGCAGCGAGCAGCAGGCATCTCACCGCGGGCATGATGTTCACATAGTCCCGGTGGTTCCTCAGATCAGCGCCTTTATATGAACTGGAAGCTGGAGTGTTGTTGACGGAGAAGATCAACACAGCGGCGGGCTCTGTTCAAACTCGCCGCCCGCATTTCTCACCTCACGTTTCACCCTTTAACTACACCAGCTTCATTGGCACGCTTCTGCCCAGAGCCCCGTGCCCTCTGGCTGTCCAGCATCCACAGCGCTGCCCGTGTGGACCGCTTTTTACGCGCGAAGAGGTGATGCCGTCTCTTTGGTCTGGATGCGAGTGTCGCGTCCAATGACAGTGCGTCTGCGCGCGGAGGAGCGGTGGACATGGAAACAAGGAGCACGTGGGGCTTCAGGGACCCACCCACACTTTAGGAGACCCCCTGTGGATCCCCGTAAATAATGCAACTAACGTGAACATCTGGGAACATCTGTCAGACATCATGTCAAACAGGACAAGACATCAAGCTCCTAATGAAACTGTTTTAATATTAAAAAGAGACAGTGTCATAAGCACATAATATATTTCTGGGCTTTAATTTCTAGGCCAATGTTTGACTAACCAGTCTAAACAAGTTTTACATATATCCCCATGATAATCAATTCAGCGGTCTAAGTGCTCAGTGCTGACAGCCTCTTTACAATGGGCTTTTTATGTGAACATAAAAAGCCTGGGTATACACTATATGGTTAATGGTACATGCATGTTAGACACAATGATAAGCAAGGACAATGTGGTTTACAATTCTTCTTGTTTACCTTTCTTTCTTCGTTGTAAAAAAAAACAAAAAAGAAAGAATTGACTACCAACCCCAACCCAAAACAAAAATCCAACAAATACACATTAAAATCATTTATTCAAAAACATCACACAGTCAAATGTTTTCCTGAGCCACTATTCCTACATTTGCCTTTTATTTTCATTACATTGTGTTAAATGGCACATCACTGGGGGGGACAGACGCCCTATAGCTTTTGTCTTTCTGACAGGTGAACCCCTCTTGAGTACTTTAGAAAAGCCTGGAGCACACGTCCCTGTTCTCTCCAACCTCTGAAATGAATGACTTTTTGTCTCACGTTTGACCATCAACACAGTGCTTGTGGGATCGCATCCAGGCACTTACGGTAATTGAGTAATGCCCCTTCAAAAAAAGCCTCATTAAAATCTCAATACTGCTGTGTGTTCCTGGAAATAGCTCCTCAAAGACATACACACAACTCAATAAGATGCACATTGCACAGGTATGTTTAAATGTACTTCTCAAATGAGATATTGTGGCTTCATGCAAGTCAAATAGTAAAAAGAAAAAAAGTTAGTCTCCAAACTATACACTTTGTACATTGTAATAAATATTTATTCCACACATACGCTTCATAGGATATCTCTAAAATGAAGTGCTGCCAATAACACGGCAAATTCATAAACCAGTTTCTGCTGCTGCTAGTTTCCGTAACTGCTTTACGTAGACCAAAAACAAATTATAAATGGAGAAAGCTGTGACAAAAAGGACATCTGAGAACAAATTAATCCAAATGAGTGGATAAGGTAAATTGTTTGACAACCAAAAATAATGAATATTGTTGGCTCATGTTGCAGTTGTTTCATTTAAATAAAAACCTATAGTCTTTCATAAATGCTTTCAGTGCTGCACCTCTACAATCTGTACCACAGTCCTGGAGAAAGCAGAGGAGTCCACTGTGATTGGCTGCGGTGTCGGCTGCAGGACGTCGTGGAGGCGGGACTCATAGCTGCTGTTGTGCATCCAGGGGCAGGGTTGGTGCAGCAGGTCTTGGTCCAGTTCCCCGTTGGGTTCATTGGAGGTCAGGGCGTTTCCAGAGGGCACCAGGCGAGACAGTAACTCACAATCCCAGTCCGAATCCGAAGAGGAAGAGGAGAGAGCCGCCACGTCTGGGATGAGAGCCGATTCGATGCAGACTGAAGTCGAGTGGGAATTTGAGCGTTTAGAGTTTTGACTTGAAAGAACGTTTTGCCCCTCAAGGACGGCAGTTGGTGTGTTTGGAAGAGATGGCGGCCACTGAACTGCAATGTTCATTTGAGGGACAGAAAAAGTGCCAAATGTCTGTGTAGAGTTTTCATTTGAGCAATAACTCAGCAATGTTTGGACTGGCTTAGGAGAAGATTGAACTATTTTACTAGACGCGTTTTCAAAAAATAACAAATACTCATCTTTAGTGATTTCAGATTTCTGTCCATATTTTGAGACCTCGAATCCACCACATTCATTCATCCTCCTCCTTTTGCTTGTGCTGTAGTCAGGACTAGCTGACCTACTGCGCTTTTTAGTATTTAGTGCTGTTGATGTTTGACGAGGAAGAGAATGGGACCTGCGCTCACAAGTTTTATAACCAACTGTAACTTCTGGTTGATTCTTCTCTAGTAATTTCACAGCACTAGATGTGCTGTGTTGTGCATTCAAAATAACAGACTGAGAAATAAGTATTTGATTGTCTATTTGAACTATATGTTCATTAGGCTCTTGTGAAGTTGACTGCTGCGGGCTTAAAACAGGGGCCTCCAAATATGAGCTGTGTGAGTGTAAATCAGGCGGTTGGGGACTGAGTACTGGTGGGAAAGGGTCAGGGTTGAGACATAAATTAACAGGACAAGGAGATAAGGGCTTCAGGTCTTGGTGTGGTTCTGAAAAAAGTGAATCTTGTGGCATTATTTCTAAAACAGGCATTGCAGGACTCAAAGGTTTGGCATCAGCATCCAGAGTAAAGGCAGTGACTTCCATGTTTTGATTGGTTGTGGGGGGCTGGATTTCAAGAGGAGGTGAAACAGTGTCTCTGATAAGAATGGGAATGTTATTGCCAGTAAAACTGGACTCTTTCAACTCTTTCACTGCATCTTCAGTTTCCAGATCTGTCAGTGGCTCAAATTCAAATACATTGCGATTTGGTGAAGTTTTGCAAAAACTGTAATAAAATATAGCATCAGTTTAAGTAGTAGTTAGACAGGAAAAAATGTAGTGCATTTGAAGTATAATTAAAGAGACTTACCCATTAAGTTCTTCAGGTTGTGGTGGAGGATCAGGGTTAAACCCAGGAGCCATAGCAGTTACAAGCTGATCGACCACACTGTAGTTGGAAGGCTCCAGCACAAACGTACGGTGTTGGTCAGTTTGTAAATGCTATAAGACACAGTGAGATATTCAGATTACTATCAGAAAAACAAATATGAAAGATTAAATAGGACAACCTTGTGTGAAACAGTCTCACCTCCTCCTGGTTTTGATAGGTTTGGCGGCAACATTCACAATAAGCCGCATTCTTCTTTCGAGGCTTCCATGGAGAAGGGTTACAGCTGAGAAGAGTCTGACATTTGTCCTCAGTGCTGACTGCGGCCTTGAGATTTTCACTGCAATAAAAATTATAATTAAACCATGAACAAGGCATTGACCTGAGAATATTTTATTCTGTGCAAATATAATACGAACATGTCTTTCTTCTCTTCTTTTTCTGTCCACTTGTCAAAGCGAGGAGGAGGAGGGCACTCAAAAGGGCTGTATCGTCCGGAGTAGTACATGCTGGGGAAGCTCATCGATTGCATGTGCAGAGGCTTGTATTTTCTGGAGAAAAAAAAGAACTCTTATTCAGTCTAGCCATGAATTTAGCCTATTGCATAACCTACAAATTCAGTGCAGACTACAGTCATTTTGAAACTTAGAAAATAATTAAACAAATTGGAGCAGCTCCAGCTGAGTTTATATGGGAATGTTTCAGATGTCATGGGCTCAATGTCCTAAAGCAAAACCTGTGCATGAGCCCGACCAGTGAGACCACTTGAGCTAATTGAAATGAGGATGCTAATGAAAAGACCTGTTCACGCTGAGATCCCCTGCAGCCTTCG
>KN510102.1:11649-29740 GCA_000787155.1 Scartelaos histophorus
AACAAACAGAAACTGTATCTGCTCCTCCTCCGGGGGGCAGCACCACTGGGGGCAATGTCACAGTACACTACAGAAGTCCTTATGCTGCTCAATTAAGCAAATCATCAATGTCAAAAGCAAAAAAAGGAGGGAGGTGGAAAAATAAGGTCACAACCATGCCTTTCCACCCAGTCTCAACACTGAGTCTAAAAAAGGCTAAAATCTGCTTCATTGATTCAATTAAAGCCCCGTTTAGGTGTCAGTTTTTAGTCAGTGCGAGACTGTGACCAGCTCAAGGGCAAAACCATTAACCTTTTGCCTCAGGGTCACTGAAACAGGGTCAAAAGGGCAGGAGGTCAAATGGGCTTTCAAGTGAAATGTGTGTCTAGAAATTAGAACATTGTTACTGTTCTGTCCACAAAGTGTCCCATTACAGTGCGTACAGGAGGCCTGTTGCCTTCCTTTGACAAAGAAAAACTAAATTTGTATGAGAGTCAAAACCCACCTGCTCAAGTCTTCAACTTTGAGATATGGAGACCTCAGCGGTGCAGCTGCAAAAGGAGAAAATAAGGATTCACAAAGTCATTATTAATAATCACGTTAGCACATAGGTATGGTTACCGTCTTAAGTGGTTTTAGCTTCATTGAAGAATTTATTAAAATCACCATTCAGGAATAATGAGGTGTTTGATTACACTGTGTTTACACCAATTACCGTAAATAAACAAGTCAACAGTTTAACTTACTTTTGACAGCATTTGGGCTCTGTTTGGTGTAGACTTTCTGTAAAAAAAATTATACAAACATACATTTTATCTACCTCAAAAAATGTAAATAAAAGTCCATATTGGTTTGAAAACATACCTCTGACTTCTTATATTTAGTGTCCAAACTCTCTCGAGATAGTTGCTTAAGGTATAAAAGGACATCTGTAAAGGCATTAAGGATAAGGCGAAGACAAACATTTGTAACATCCACATAGTGCCATCTTCTGTAAGCAAAGCCGTACTACACACGGCTCACAGGGTCCTGAGCCGAGGAGGAGTACAAGGACAGGGATTCGCACGGAGAGCCCGGAGACACCTACAGACACACACACACACACACACACACACACACACACACACACACAAGGGACAAGCATTTAAACTTTTGACAAGGAAATGATCTATAAACAAACATTGACAAAGGATACCATCTGCATACAGAATCTTAACTCCCCACGATCGGGCATTGGTCAAAACACTGCTCCCCTGCAGCCGCTCCTGTTCAATTTTAATCCATATAAATAGACCAGTTTGAAGAATAAATAAATACTGTGAACATTAACATTTTTTTGATATGGCTTACTTACATTATTAAGAATGGCCTTTTCTAGCAGAGCCTTCCCACGACTGCCACACACCTGTTTGTTTGACCATAACACATCAATAAGAGTGAAGACTAAATGTTCATATCATGTCATGTCATTTATGTCAGGCTATAAAATATTTAGAGAGAATACATCAACCAATATGATACTTGCATTTAGCGCAGGCCTGGGAGTCCCTTGCTTTTGCTTGTCTTGTTTCAGTGTACACTCTTGCTGCTTGGAGGGAGTAGCTTCACCTAGTTTAGCTTTACTCTCTGACGCCCTCTGCTCTAGTTCTTCAAAGCATCCGGTCACAACAAAACTGACATCCTTGTGCAGAAAACTTTCAACTTTCTAAACATAGCAAAAATATTATATAGTACTTCACACATAAAAATGACCAGTATTCAATTTTGTCTTTAACCGTACCCCTCCAAATAAAGTTATGGCTTCCAGAAGGATGGCGGTGCTGCGCTTCTTTACTCTATCCAGATAGAATGTCCTTCCATCCAGTTTCTTCTCTCCAGGAGCCAGTTTACCCAGAAGACCACCTTTCTCTGGGAACTTCCACTGCTCCATGACAGCAAAAACACGCCAGGGTCTTAAAAACAAAACAGTGCAAATGTTAGCCAAATATTATGTAATTAATAACTAATATTCTACATTTCATTAAAATATGAAAATTTTCTTTACCAGTTTAAATATATCCTTAAGCTACATTGTAGTCATTACAATAGAATATATGTCAACCAGTTTGGAATTATATTAATATGATAGATAACTGATAAGGCTAAATACACTGTAGAGAAAATAAATAACCACAAATATATTTTCAGATGTACTATTACTTAGTCTTTAAGCGTTTGACTTGGACTCAACTATACACTGTGGTCTGAACCCAAGGCAGGACTTTTCCACTGTTTGCTTCACACTAGCTCTAT
The DNA here is from genome assembly GCA_000787155.1 of Scartelaos histophorus. Taxonomy (NCBI): domain Eukaryota; kingdom Metazoa; phylum Chordata; class Actinopteri; order Gobiiformes; family Gobiidae; genus Scartelaos; species Scartelaos histophorus. Next base: position 13,921 of record KN510102.1, read on the forward strand.
ATAAACACATGTTTTAAGCTTCCTCTAATCATTAAAGACGTGTTAAATGTATTTCTTTCCCAAAAATAAACATAAGATAAAAAATAAAATACAAATAAGAATTGTCATATAATTAACAGATGGCCAGTGTAGCTGTTAGCACCAGTAGCTGAGGTTAGCTCGCCGTCACATTCCATTAACATAACGAGAAATCAAGCAGGCCGCACGTTATCTATTAACTAAAAACCTCAGTGAAATGTCTCTAGACAAGACTCATAAAATGATTTAAACTTTACGTACTCCTTATTACTTTACGAGGACAAACGTTCTTCTTATGTTTTAACACAAGCTGCGCCTCAAACCGCCGCTTTTTAAACAACACCGCGAAGACAGGAAGTCAACACGAGTCACATCCGGTGGAGCTGAATGAAGCTACTTTAAATTAAACCAGTTTTTATTTATTCAAGAATGTGTTTATATAGCCTGATGTTTGTTCCAAATGTTACCATGAATTACTATCATTCTGATAACTTGTCAACGGAAGGGGATATATAATGTGAACGCTTCCCTGTTTTTTAACCATAAGACAATTCTGTACCAAATTATCTAGTTTGGTGACTTTGAAATCATAATCGGTTCATTGGTTTCATTTTTTCTTTTTTTTACTGATTTAAAATAAATAAAATAAAATAAATAAATAAATTTGCGCTTTTTTGAACTAGTGGGTTAAACTTTAGTTGTACTTTTACTCCAGCAGAGGGCAATGTGCACTAACATACACAGATGATTATATTCATGCCAAGACAATAGGGGGACTACGTATATTTAGGCTTTACCAAAGAAAATGTGAAAAAAATGACATGACAGACTATGCACACATACAATACAAATACAACTATTACTGAACTTTTATTTGTAAGTTATAAAAAGTAAAAAAAAGCACATTCTTACACATAAAAGGCTTCTTCCAAAAAATGATGTGATCACATTTGAAAGACTAACTAGGTAAATAAAATAGTTACTATATGCAATCTTCCAGGTCAGAAAAAACTGTAGTACCTTCAAAAATAAACTTGCTTTAACAAACCAAACATTAACTGCAAATCCTTTCACAATATAACTATGTAACACACAATGCTTGTTCACAACATTTCATCAAAATATCACCACATGGACAAAATTAAGATACTGCTTGGAACTAGACCCTGAATAACCCCAAAGGGTTGGTTTGCGTAAGGACATTATGAAATAAAAAGTATAAACCACAGGAATACACGTTCTTTGGCTCTTAAGTAAGACACTCACAATAAAAGGATCTGAAATGATAAACAAATCTGAGACTTTGTCAGTAAATAAACAGCTTCATTTAACACATTTTCTGGTTCACTATTTAAATGTTTAAACTGTATATTGTTTTCATTGTCACATTGGCTTAAATAGATTATAGGTAGTTTATTTTAGGATTTTTGTTTTGTTTTAGGCAAACAATAACAGGTAAACAATCAAACAATCAAGAAGACACATCTTCAGTGTTTCTTAAACTGCAATACAAGAACTTATCATGGAATTGAACTTATTCTGGTTTTTAGCCCTATTTTTAAGCCCTTGCTGGCTTGTGTATTGACTTTCGCAGTTAACCGTTTGGTCAATACTCACTTATTATATTATAGAGGGTATATAAATATCCCTAAATCTTTCTAGATGAATTCTACTTGTTCTGAAACATGTGGAAGCCACTGCACTTGTGAATACTGCCTATTATTGCAAGATGATAGTTACATTGGTTTTAGATCCACTCTGAGCCCTTAATTTCTCCATATTTGCTGCTGCTGCTGCTGCCCCTGTCCGTGTCCTCTTTGCTTGCGTGCTTGGAGGGCTGCCTGTGCCTCCTCTCTCTCTGCTGTTTGCTCTGGTTGTTATTGTGGCTTTGTTGTTTGTTGTAGACCTGTTTCTCTGCCTCTAGCTTGTTCTTATGCTCGCCTAGTTCCTTATGCAGTCCCTTTGCGCTGTCTCCCAGGCCTGTACGGCACAGATTTTCATTGTTGTTGCAGCAGTGTTGGCGTTCCTCCTGTGCAATGTTGACGTGGTTCTGACGACATGCCATCTTGGAGTTGTTGAGGTCGGTGATGGGCAGCAGCTGGTCACGAGGGCCCGTAGACACCAGCAGAGGCTTGATGGCAATGTTGTAGCCCGGAGGAGCAGAGGGAGCATTCCATGAGTAGGGGTACGAGCTGTACTCCTCTCTGTTCAGGTCAGTTTCATTAAAGGGCCCCAGTCCCTTGGTCAGGCGGCACAATTCTTCTTCATCTAACTGCATTTGCCGAGAGCGCACTATTTCACACACTGTCCCAACACCCAGGTGCAGCAGCTCCCAAATGTTTAGGCTTAAACAAAGCAGAGAGACGGCGTACATGATCAGGAGGAAGATGGTTTTCTCTGTGGGGCGGGACACAAAGCAGTCCACACGGTGAGGACAGGGGGAGTCGGTGCACTCATAGGTGGGAGGGACCGCAAACCCGTAGAGGGCGTACTGTCCACAGAGGAAGGCCACCTCCAGCACGGAGCGGGCCAGCAGCTGCAGCACGTAGATGCGCATGAGGCCGTCCCGTTTGATGCGTTGGCGCCCATCATGGCGAACCTTGGACTTTTCCTGACCATCAGGGCTCCCTTTGGTTGCAGGGTTCTGGTCGACTTCAGCCATTTCATAGATCATAGGGTCCTCCTCCTGGTCGCCCTCAGCTTCCTCAAGAGCTCGGTGCTGTTGTCTGCCCGATAGATACGGCTTCTTGAGTTTCCTCCGAGGGGAACTGCCCGCCTTCTCTTCAGAGCGGGCAATTTTGTTAACTGCATAGCCCAGGTACATGAGGGATGGTGTGGCCACCAGAATGATTTGAAAGACCCAGAATCGGACATGAGACAGAGGTGCAAAGGCATCATAGCACACATTCTCACAGCCAGGCTGGGCTGAGTTACAGACAAACTTGCTTTGTTCATCATAGTAGATGGACTCCCCTCCGACAGCTGTCAGCACTATTCGAAACACTATGAGCACTGTAAGCCAGATCTTCCCCACAAACGTGGAGTGATTGTGGATCTCCTCCAATAAACGAGTCAGGAAGCTCCAACTCATGATAATGGCAGCAGGCGACAGAGTCCGGCCCCACACCTCCAGTCACTCTCCTGGGAACACAAAGAACTCAATGAGACATGAAGGTAAACAATAGAAGGATACGAGTATTGTTTTTTATTGTGTAAAATATAACTAGTATTATAAGGCATATCTATATCTGCTTAGTTAAAAAAAATGTTACCACAGCTATGCATTCAAGTACCAGACAAAAGACAATTGTTTATTTAATAAGCAAATATGGTGCCCGTGCCTCTGTCATGCTTGCTTCGCGGGTGAGGGCCGTAGGCTCTGAGTCACACACAACACATGTCCTTATAAATATTGTTCATTGTGTAATTTATGGGTATCAAACTAAGGCAGTCATCACATTTCATATTTGAGTAATACATTAAGTGCACTAACATGTGTGTCCTCTATGCCTTGGAGAACAGTGTCCAACATCTTGTCTAAACATATCCATGGTTTTAATACACAAGGCCTGACTAATGATGATAGTAGTGTTCTGAAACATAACGCTATTACTTATCTCCCACATCATTACTACATATTATAGGCTTATACGGCTCCAATGAGAAAAAATATTTCAACAATGCATATGTAAACTCCAAACCAAAAACAAAAAGAGAAACTTGTTATCCATACACATCACATGTTGTTAGTTTAAGTATATTTTATGGAACAGAACTATTATCAACACCACAAAGTACTGGCACACATTAATTCAACACTAACACATTACAAATTATGACCAGCTGCTACTAAATAAATGTGCTGGTCTGTGAAGAGAAAAAGGCCTATTGTCTCATTAAGTGCCAGTTAAAAACTGCACATCTGGCCTCTTGTGTAATAATATGTACCACCCAAACGCATTTCTCAAGGAGCTGGGAAAGGCCTTTGAGGTCAAACCACATATTTTAGTTTGGTAAATTTTCACCCAGATAATGTAAGCACTTGCGCCTTTAGATCAGTCAGGAAGTCATACCAGCAATGCAACCCCTGCACGCTTCACAGGAAGACTGGGACATGACCAGTTCCCATGGACCAACCATAGGTCACCTTTGTTTCCAAGTCAGAATGAAAGATTGTGTCAAAAAGGAGGTGTAAGTATCGGATACATCAAATAGTGCTACTAGATTTGTTAGCTGGACATGTTTAAGAGTGCATACATGAAATAATTTAGGGAAGAACGGTTCATTCTAATGGAAATGAAATATGCTCTTCATTGATCGCAGTGTTGGCAATGTAGCTAAATTTTGGGTGCAAGGGATTGGCATTTTAGTGAAGGGCCGTTTGTCTTAGATCAGAATCTATGAATCGAATTTTTTTGTAAATTGGAAGAGCCAATACTCATTATATAAGGGCCGAATCCTCAGCTGCACCTGCTCAGATTTGCTAATAACCACACTGCAAAGCTTAAATATAATTTACTACTAAAATGAACTATGACAATAATGAATTACAGCTTATAACATTTATAAAAACTGATAGGGTCTTGAGAGAGCAAGTTTGGAACACACCGGTAGAACAAATTAGAAAAAAATATTTTTGGGTAAATAAAATGCCCAGAATGGTCATAAATAGGGAGCCGTTTTGGAGTCATAAGAGTTTGATCTTCATTGGGAGCCGAAAGAACCAAACCAAAAAGTTCCAATCACAAATGAATCTTTTTCCCTCATAAATGTTATATCATTAACATAAATGTATAACTACACCTAATTAGACACAATCTTGCTGTTTAAATGAGCTGCATGGACTTGTTGCAGCCTCCCTACAGCTCTACATTGAGTACAGTCCAGTGCATTTCTCCCAGATGTCTTTGCGCCTCAGACCGGCAGCCTCCAGTTTCCTACAGCGCCAGTAAAAGGACTATTTAAGGAGTGTATTTTTAAAGAGCACCCAGCCTTGTTCAAGCCTATCTCAAAGGATTTCAAGCTGCGAACATAAAAAGATTTAGGTTTTCCTTCGGCGCAGTTAAACCAACGCTCCACCCTGATCCTATGCTCTCCCTATGAAACCCTCACTCGTCATTAACTTTAAAGAAGGCTGTAAAAAGTTTGTAGTTTGCTGACACCGCACCAGTTTTTCTGTGAGGTATGTTTTTCTACCTTGTTAGATGCAAAATTCCCACACAGCGTCAAAGAAATCTAAACCAGGGGAGGGGGAGAGATATTCCAAAGGTCCTGCCGCAATTTAAACAAGCTACAATAATTGAAAGTTGATCTTAAGAGCGACAATTGTGCAATAGTACTGTGTGATACTGAGGCTTTGATAAGAATCATGTTTTATCTAAAAGACATTCACTGTAAGTGAGACTTTTGGACTGCCCACAACCTCAGACCCATAGAACAGGAGCCAATTAGAGACAGAAATTCAGGCAGTATACAATCACACCGTGTTTATAGCAGTGTTTATATTCACAACACTATGCTATAGCTGCTAAATTAATCCAACGTTAACAGCCTGTAAACCAGTAGGGATTACATTTTTGGTTTATGGTAAAAGTACAAACTGCGACACAGTCCTTGAAATGGTGCAAGTGAAACAATGAATATACATTATTTTTGTTGAAAGGGGCACTATATAACTTTTCTGATGAGTGGTCTGAAAACCATACATACTTTTTGATTTAATGTTCCACAGCAACTTCTCAATGGAGACAAGCAAATAAACCCTCCACCAGAAAAGTTACATAGTGCAAAATCATAGGCTGCATATTCTTTATACAGTCTATAGGCACAATGTATTACACAAGGCTGTTTGTTCAAGGGTTTTGCTTAATTTCAGTTTTATGCCAGATGCCGTACCTGAGTTGTTCATCTTGGTTTTAGAGAGATAAAATGGAAGATGCTTGAGCTTTTGGTAAATCAAACAATAGTCACCACCACTGACAGGCAAAGTATGTTAACGCCACTAAAAGCCCTTTCTTTTAATCCCAGAAGTGTTTAGTTTTTTTTCTTGATGCTGGATTTGCAAATGTTATAACTGAAACTCTACTGCAATTTGTTATTTGTCTTGAGTATGTCCAACAGCAAGATTACACCTTGTAATCCTTTCCCTTTACCTGTTTTCTTTTGTTATCCTTTCCGTCCCTTTTCTCTTGGACAATACAGAGACGACATTACAAATCTCATGTGTCTGTAAAATAAAAAAAGAAAACAATACAACTTTATTTCATGAACTGAAGCTACATGCATAATATTAAAAATACAGTTTACTCCATCAACATTTATACACAAAAAGTTAGTTTAACACTTCACTATAGATTAATTAAAGTATACAGATTATAACAAGATCAGAGGAGGAAGAAGAGGATCAGAGCTTTAATATGGGGCAGACAAAGGGCTGTAAGGGCAACTAACTTCATCTTAATGCAAAAAAAAAACATTTTTACAGGATTTACAATAGCACGCATTTATTTATTTTATAAGTTTTGTCTTAATAAAGTGGATGTAAAAAGGATATAAACAGAAATACTATAGAATCGCTTTATAGCTAACGAAGATAAGATAGCTGCTATTTCAATTTAGCCCTTTAGCTTAATTAATGCTAACATTTTAATTTTGGATATGTGGAAAAAAAGACAAAAGGGCATATATTACTTAACATCACACAATTTCGATTACATATTACAACTTCTAATAATTTTAAGTCAACCATTCCACTCCATAAATTACTCACCTCCTTTTATAACATTTTAGCGTGATTCTCCATGGACTTCACACCGGCAAAACGCGGCTCTTTGAGAAGACCTAACATTTTCAGAAAAAAAAGTAGATTTCTCTCAATAAATCTAATTAAATCAAGTTCAGATAATAACTGAAGTAACGAAAAACACAAACCAAAAGAATCTAATTGTTTTAAAATGAAGTTAAGATCAGATCTCGCGATGTAGCGGAGAAGATTGAGCGCGTTTGTGGAGCCGCGAGACTGTGGGACCGGAGCCCAGGCAGACGAGGAGGAGTTTGTGTGAAGATTTGTGTGAGTTGGGTGAGAGAGGAAAAGGGGTTGTCCTCTTGATCCCTATTTGCTTTTGGGAGATGCTTACAAAAACAGTCATACATTTTTAGAAGTAATGCCAAATGTCATGTTTCCTTTTGGGGACTGTGGAATTTCTTTAAGCATCACGCATTTCCTGTTAATGATGAGGGACCAACTTCAGCCACAGTCACAGTGATGCAAACCAAACAAAAATACACCCAGTCCTCTTAAACTTGTATTATTAGGCTACACTAAATGACCCACAAACATTACTCCAAGTTTCTTTGTTTTGATTTTGATCACTAGTTAAACTGGTTTAAGGGGTGAAGAATGTGCCATCAGGAGGAGGAGTGAGATGCACAGATAGGTCTACATGATGTTGAAATAAGCTATGGGCAGGGAAATATGTGGCCGGGTTGGGTTAAGGAAATATGTCATCGGGCATAGCAGGGTTCATAGGTTTTCCTCACAGCTTTCCTGCATGGGCAAACATAGCCACCACCTAAGAGTGGTCATACAGGCTAGACCTGACTCACAGTCCATTACAAATTATTTAAAGGGAAATTATTTTCCACAGTATGATAACTCAGGAGCGTTGCCATAGCATATAACAATACAGCAAAATATACTATCTTTTGAATGGTGAAAAATCCTCCAAATATTGGCTATAACGAGAAGCTGAAAACCATGAATAGCAATTGCCAGGAACACAAGCAGGTGATATCACCAAACCAAGTATTTATTGGCAATTAAACATCATGGAAGTATAATAAAAAATTTAAAAAATAGGAATGAGTGGCATAAATTTGTATGGTTAAGTGATGCCATGCTTGGGATTGGCACAATGAATCATGAAAGATATAAAATCTACACACAAACTTTATTTATTTATTTATTTTTAGATGAATTACTACAACTTTAATTACTACTACTCTTTTGGTTATATTTGCCCTGTATAAAGTGTATAACACTTTCCCATATGCCTGTAAAGGTTGTGGTCATACATGTTTCACATGTATGGCCACAATCTGACCCATGTATACTGACAGTGATTAGGTTTAACACATGACAGGAAGCTGTACAACAATTGGACCATTTTTAGAGAGGGATTTCCTACTCAAGGATGCCACACAAATGCAGACAGGATCTGTGTCTACAATGACTTTGAATTTGAACTCACTGCAGATCCTTGGGGATTGCATATTGTATTATTTGACAATGCTCAAAAGTGCACCTGTGTCTCCTTTGTGTCATTTTCAGATTTCAAAAAGCCACTGATGCAGCCAGTTGAATTACTGTTACACTGAATCCTCAAGGACTTGCAGATACAATTCATGTATTGTTTTAGTAAATAATGAGCTGGGGAGGTTTGAGTTTATCACTGACATTTATCTCAAGGACAGAGGAGCGTCACCCTGCCCTTTCCTTCCATCCTCTCCTCCCTCTTCTGATATGGATGTTGTAACTATTGAGGGATGTACTCAAAGGCAGATGTACTCAAAGACAGTTGAGTCAGTTGGACTTTTGACTGACAACTGGGCAGAACTAAGAAAGAAGGAACTCTCATTGCAAATATATATTTATATAATATATATGCATAACAACAAAACATCTGAAGCTTAAACTTTTAAACTTTTAGATAATAATTAATAATTAGAAAACACATTATTGTACATAGTTCAATATATTTTAAAAATTACTTTGAATATCTGTGAAGTTGCAGCTCAGTAGCCCCTCCATATACTGACATGTCTGATCACTCTGATAGTCTTTAGTCTTTTGGCATATCGTCATCAGAGTGACCTCTTACAAGGATGAAGCCTCTTAACCAAGTTACTATTTCACCTCAAAACACTTTATAATTGAATGGTTAAGAAATCAATGAGGATTTTCCATTGAAACAATCATCAGAAAACCACCACAGATTTCACAAGCAGAGAAGTCGCTGGCTCGTGTTACTGACCAGGGTTTAGTCATCTCCAGATATTGACGATGTGAACAGGAGGCCAGAGGAATGCACTGCTTTTACCCACAGAGTCTTCCCAATGTGATTTGTCATCATTCTGCACAGATTGATGTTAATTGGATTTCCTATCAATCCACTTCCCTTTAGAGGTCACTGAAAATTGGTTTGGGCAGCAGGTTATCCTGTGCCTGTTTAGATTTAATAGACATATAGCATGCGCCCAACAAACAATATAAACTAAATTGAAAGATCAATTTTAGTAGTACTGTTGGAGAGGATAGGGCGTATTGTAAAACAGTTCTTGTAAATGAGATGGGATTGCCACAAGTGTATAGTCAGCTGGGTGAGGTTTAATATTAAGGGTAGGGGAGTGACACAGGATTTTATGAAAGACAAGAGTGACATAACAGCTCCCCTGGGAGGAACCAGAGCATCAGATAGCATCAGAAAAAATATATATGTGTGTGTGTGTGAACTAACAGGGAAAGAAAGGGACATTGAAAATTGAAACGAGTCAAAATATATTTTAATAATAATAATTTACAATTAAAGTTAATAAACAAACAAAACAAACAAAAAAAAAAACAGGATTAAAATCCCTAGGGCTATTAGGTCACCCCTGCCCTGTGCTTGGTCCTAAACCCGGAGATAAGAAAAATATGTGAAAGATGTGTAGACTCAACTAAAGAGTCTGAATTTGGGGGAGAGTTTCTTTTAGTTTCAACTAAAAGAAACAGAAAAAATACACCCACAATTGGTTAATTGACTAATTTGACTAAAATAAGACAAAACTAACCAGAAGATGACACAAGGGGGAGACATTTCACCTTTGAAGTAACAAAAGTTCTCTATATTAATGCAAAATGAGAATAAACAAAACATACTTCTGAAAATGTAGTAATTAGTTACTTACAGTGAAATATATAGAAATAAGTGTCTAAAAGCAACCAAAGTAACGTTTTGAGCTTAGGTTTAAATACAAACGATATTAAGAGTGTCCAAAAAGTGTAGCTCTAGTGTCCTCTGGTGGTACAGTTGGAAATTACAGAGAAAAAGGTCAAAACGATATGAATTATTAAACAACCCTCAAAACACTGCCCATCCCTCATAAAAATGACAATAGTTACACCAGTAAGATAATTGTAAATATGTGCTGAACAGCGGTGTGATAGATTCAATATTTCAAATATAACTGGTGTCAAAAATTCACAAGGCAAACAGATGATCAGATGATGGCTTTATATTCCTATTACAGTGACAGAACATTACATGGTTTGAAACACAATACATGATACAATAATACAGAAATACAGCACATGTAATGCCATATTAACTTGATATTACATCCCTGAATCAGTCCCTTTTATTCCATTGCAAAGTTTACATTAGATTATTGCACAAAAATAAAGTGAAGTAGTTTCATTGTTGTTCAGTCTTACATGAATAAACTCGTATCACTTGGTTTAAATGAAATGAGCTGCTTGGTGCCTGAGTCTGTGGTATGACACGGGTTTATGGTATTCCTTGTTACTTAACAACAAACAGACCTGTAATGGTTTCATCTGTTTACCACACCACCTCTCCACGACAAATTTAATCTATTAATAATAATACCTCTGTTCCTTTCAAAAGGTCAACCATTCAGTACAATCTTACTGTCTGACACACACAATTACATACATCAATTATACTGCCATATCTAAGATCTACTAAAATCAGTTGTTATGTCTGAAGTTAAGTAAAATAGGGGCACATTATTCAATTTGAATATGATGAGAATTATGAATGATGAAAAATAACTCCATGTATTAATTATGTAGTACTTAAGTTTCAGATGGGCTTATAGCATTTTGGCTATAAGTAATAGAAATGGCATAAACAGTTGCCCACACAAATACCTTAAATCACTGTAGTAAGGAGACATACCAAGCACATGTCACATCAAGAAAAAATACTATTTGGTTTACTATATTGCTACTATACACAATCGACTCCAAGAATATATTTTCACTTGCATCTATAACCCACTCAGTTGCATCGGTAGTATTGCTGCAGGCCTGTCACGATGATTACTCTATTGACTTGTCATTTAATACATGAAAGACGAAACAATTTTATCGTGTTTTCATTTTCTTAGCACTACTGAGAAATCTTGGGTTATGTTTTTAAACCATAAAATGTTGAAATAATCACTTCTATGACTGATTACAGATCTATTACTCTCATTTATCGTCTGTGTTAAAGCAGCACTATATCTCCATTCAAAGCTGTTATCATGGCAGGCCTATATTGCAGAGCCATCTTGAGCTGAAGTTAGTCTCTGTCGCTGGTCTCCATTTCACTTAAATAATCAAGCTCTAGATTATTTATGAGCTGTGTTTGAGCCTGTCACCTTATCTCCGCTCTGAGGTGCTCCTGTACCATACTGATAAAACATGGGCGCAGCATTGTCCTTGAACGCCCCGCGACACTCGTCACGGTGTGCCGCTGTGTGAGGGGACCCCCGTGTGGTCTGTTTGTTACTGTTGAAAAATGCATTGGTTGTGCACAGTTCAAAGGAGGTTCTCAAGTGTCACATGTGATACAGGGGAGATGCTCATGTGCAAGACACCACACAAAAGAGGTGGACAAAAAAGGTGAAAATACATAGCAACAACTCTTGGTGCTTAGATAGAACACTTTGATCATACTGATTATTATCTATATATATATTATCTATTCATTTATATTGCTTAAGGGAGCTTATGTGTGGTATAAATATTGTATGAGGCTGTTTGGAAAGGGAATACAATATAAAAAACATACTAAATCTTTCCTATGTGCAGAGAATAAATAATTATACATTGGTGTTAGTTAGATTAGTACAGACATTAGTAAATCTGTAAGTAATGTTGTATTAGAATTATTCTCATCTGGTAATATTGTTTATAACATGCAATATAACATGTTTTTGCTTTATATTACAATCATTTTAGTCATTTAGGGGATTTGCTTATTTTCAATTCAAAATATAATTTCGGTTTAAAATACACTGCATGCCTGTAATTTTTCTAAAGCCAGTTCATCTCTAAAAGTGATTTCTATAGGCTTATTAAAGGCCCATATTACGCTTTTTTCGGATCTATGTTATGATGTTGTTTCCTCATCACAAACATACCTGGAGTTGTGTTTTATTTCATTCACGTTTAACACACAAATCCTGCATATTTAGGCTAAGTTCTTCTCTCAAACTGAAAACACTCTGTTCCACCTTGTGATGTCTTGTGGTAATACAGGAAGTGCTCCACAGTGTTTTAAACTCCATTCACCTTCACTAGAATCATTTGGGTTTGAATTGCCTTTGGAGATGCAGACAGACTTACTCAAACATGTGTAAATGAAAAACACAACTCCAGGTATGTTTTTGAGGAGTTAACAGCATTATTACACGGCTCATAAGTTGTGTAATATAGGACCTTTAAACAGTGTAATATTATTAATGCCTACGATCAGTTCAAAGCATTGGATTTGAACTCATTTTTGTATTTCATCTCTCTTCCAGGACTTTCTTCAGGCAGTCCACTATATCCTCCCCACTGGCCCAGGGCACCATGTTGGCTTTGAACTGAGCGGGTTGGGACTCCTGGATCTCCACGAGCAGCCTGTGCATGGGGAAGTCTCTCCTCGGAAAGGCCGTATCCCGGGGACCTAAAGCTTGTGTGGGACAAATATCGTTGGCTCCGTCTCCGATATAGAAGACCCTCTGAAATGCCGTGCCCCCGCGCTCCTTCTGCCTTTCCGCCAGGTAGTCCCGTAAGATCACCTGTTTGCACATGTTGTCGGGACAGCGCTTACACGAGTGCGAGTGAAAAGGCAACAGCACGAGCCGGCCCGACGCGTCAAAACTAGCTGGATTTGTGAAGATTTTTCTGAAAAGGTGGCAAACCCCTGCTCTTTCTAACCACGTTTTGATGAAATACATGTTAGCGTCTGATACCACGGCCAGCTCGAAGTCCTCTTGGTGGTTTTGGAGAAATTGAAATAGCAAAAGTAGACCAGGAGTGGGCGTTATTGTCTCCACGGCGGATTGGATGGAGTCCTTGGACACGCCCCTTTCTGCCATGTAGGCCAGTACCTTCTGCATGTGCTCATTGTAATAACCTTCCCTGTAGCTGTTAATTAACCAATCGGGGAGCTGCTGGTCCGGGAGGGCGCGCAGCACGGCGTCGTCACTGCTCTCGTTGATGATGGTTTCGTCAAAGTCGAAAAGGACCAGGAAGCGCTGATCTTGTGGCATTTCCTTGGTTACATTCGTTGTCATCTTTGGTCTCAAGTTAAAGAGATGGCGCTGTTGGACAAAGCATCAAAAAATTAAGATTATACATATTTTCAATACAAATTTTAAAGGGGGTTTAGACAGTATTGCAGGACCAGAATCTGTTATCTGTTTTTTGCAGCTGTTGGTGCTTATGTCCAAATAGATAAGAAATTAAATAGGACTTAAATGTCAAAAACATAAATATTACTGAAAATAATTTGATGAATAATCGGTTTATCTACAAATATGCAATACCACTGTGATGTATCAACCAATTTGAATTCTTGGAAAGCAGCTTAAGTCTTGAAATGTCTACACCTGTTGAGTTATTATTAAAGATCCCAATGTGCAACAAACTTTAACACTAAACTGTAAACTGCAATTATTATCCAGCCGGTATGTATAAAACCAAAATAATTAGACCATAGGCAGCAAGGGAACCAAATGTTTACAAGATGAGAGGAAGGGTGGGACCATTCAATTAAAACACAATGTACTCAAAACCGGATAGTAATAATTTGTCTTGTGATATGATCAGACTTTTTTCTGCATTATGTAACATGTGGAATACAAGTCAATGACATCTTAATGAAAAAGGAGGCAGCAGGCCCCACATCTACTACGAAAGTAAAAGTTGTTAACACAAACTTCCTTAAAGGTATGTTGTAACTTGAGTGTAGGTATGTCACCGCATAACTCCACTATAACTGTAAAAGGTCAGTGACAAAAACCCCACAGGCTGTGGTCCAGATAGTCTGAACTCAGTGAACTTTGTGATTTAAGGGTTCTAATGGTCTCTATTATTGTGATGTGCCTCATAGCAAGACATGAGCATGCAGTTTATCCTGTTTATAAGAGTAGTGTAAAAGTTGAGAAATACATAAGCCTGTCAACTGTACATTAAGCCAAAATGTGTGCATCTTTAGACACTCATAATAGTAAAGTCCATTCAGAAATAAAGCGGTTTTGATATAACCTAGATTCAATGTCAGTGTCAGTGTCAGCCAAGAAAAAAATATGAGCTGAATTTTGGAGTGGTTGAAAATAGCAGGTTAATTTCTTCCCTTACTGCTGCTAACAATATTCCCGGTATATATTTGCAGTACTAATCCATCTAAATTTAACTCCTGCCGCGCTATTTCTGCAGGAGACGAGGTTTATAAGTGAATGTCATCACATTAGCTCCAGCTCTGCACTACAGTCTGCGGCACTAACCTGCATGCAAACATTAAATGCACGAACAGATCACGCTCCAGTGCAGAGATAAGGGGCGGTCCACTCGGGGGGGACCGTCGGTGGGACAGGGGAACAAAGCGGGCCTGTACTCACCGCTGCTGGTGGCACAGGAGCGGGATGTGCGGCGCCTCGGAGCCGGCTTCAACCGCATCCCAGTGACGCGGCAGGACTTAAAGGAGACTCCCCCACAGCACACAGGGTATTCCCTTTTAAAGCCGCTATGTCACGTACACGCAGTTAACAGGGCACTTCCGCCGGGCCCTTTCAAATGAAAGACAAGTGTGTTACAAAAGTAGCGGGTTATTATAAGCGCAGATAAATGCAAAATGTAGTTTACGGCAATACAGATGAGCTGACATAATGACAAACTCAACATATGATGCACGGAATTCAGTAACATCCATAGACTTTATATATGCCTGTACAGTCTATGATGAGGACACATAAAACCTATTACTACTACTGCCACAAGGCCCAAGAGTTATTCCTTCTCATAGCAACTAAGGCAATACAATTCATACCCTGTTTTAGGTCAAGTCTGTAATTTTATATCTTGGCTACATCAAATAGACCTAAATTTAGGTCATGAATGTAGAACCATATATTTTAAATAGATTTCTTCTTTATTAATGTTGAACAAACATGAACAATGTGGCCTATTTCATTTTAAATGGTCAAGTCAAATAGGTTTGAGTCTAAAAATAAGTGTTGGCATGTGTGAGGGGCTGAGTAAGCAGCAGATATTACAGTACTGCACTGAGTTCACACAGAGGTTGTCTATAGTGTCTACTCTGTGCGAAGGACAAGATAATAATACCACAGTCACATGTTAAACATGGTTGAATGGGACACGCTTAATCACATCAGCACATCATCTCATGTCTTGTACCTAATATGGAAACTAAATCTTTTCTTTTCTGACATATCTTCACTTAATCTTCAGTTATTGACTTGTGACTCACTCCTTGATTTGTACATTTTATGGAATTTGCACTTTGCTCTCAGTTTTTCTGTACTGTAAGGCTGCCCACATTAGAGAAAATGTGTTGGACAGCAGAGCTTTACCTTTGGAGTGCCCCCTGCTGAATGACATCATTACTTAAGTAATCATGAGGTCTCAGATAACATCACAACGTTTCAAAAGTCAATAGTATTTAATAGAGATTGGACAGCTAACATTAATGTTGTTGAATGGAGATTTTACTGGGTCTAGTCAGCATTAGGCCAGGTTCAG
>KN510102.1:38150-50142 GCA_000787155.1 Scartelaos histophorus
CTCAAACAGCATTAAATAAGCTGTGAGATAGTTAATGGGCAGGGCAGCTCCCTCCTCAAAGCTCATCTGATCGGGCATGATGAACGCTCGGTTGGACGGCACCACAACCATTTCCTGCCAAATACCACTGCGGCCAAGGACTATTACTCTGTCTCCCACCTGAATGGATGAGAAAAGCAGAAAACAATGTTAAAATGACTAAACGGGGCAGAGCAAACCAATCAGACATATCATAGGCAATAAGCATCTCAGTGTGAGACAAATTGAAATGCATATATACAAACACTTTAATATTAGAAGCAGCTTTTTGGACATTTGAGCTGCAGGAACTGTTAGATGATCTTATGAGCATTTGTGCAACCCTCGATTTGAAAATTCGATTTGCAGAATTTTCACTGAATGTCAATTATTGTCAATGAGTTGAGATTCAATGGTCAGACAGTGTCTTTTTAAATTGAGAGGTCTACAACCAATCTGTGTTTAAAAGCAGGAGGTTTGGAGCAGAGTTCAGACTTTGGAAGAAGAAATTTGTCTATTTTTGTGTTCAGTGGCATGGTCTTGTTCATGTTCATGCTGTCAAGAATTAAAGATGCACTGTGAGCCATACTGAGAAACCTTTTAGGCAAAGCAATAATATCTCCATGGAAACAAGTTTGTGGCAGATCACATACCAGAAAAGTTAGTTACATTTAATAAGAAAGAATAACATCCGGTTAAATAAAGTGACTAATTGATATGAGATGGAAAAAACAAAACAATCCTGATTCCTTTTCCCCTTATCACCCTGACGTGGATCACATTAGTGCGGGACCCTCTTTCCATTTGCATCACAGCTGTTCCTTCCTTGGCCCTTTAATAGAGACTGACAACTGCAGACCAAGAAAAGCTGTAGGCCTGGTATTAGGACGCTCCATCACACCAGCTGTCAAGCCATCACAAATCTGTTCATATGCTTTTGTCCACATATAAACTTTGAGAAACACATTTTCTAATATATCCCACCCAAAACATGTCGCACTGAAGAGACAAACTGAGTGCTTTTACACTCTTTGATGATATAGATAAAGCTTGAATGTTATACAGCCAGAAGACGTCTATATTTTCAAAAATCTGATTCTTTTTTTTGTGTGCAATTCATCATACGAGAGGGAATTAATCTTAAAAACTAAAATCCTTATTTTGTATTGCCCGACAAATCCAGATATCTCTCTTTTTTACCAGCTTGGCCCCCATGCCTTCCATAGCCTCTCAAGTAAACGATCGATTCATTTCAGTCACAGGTATGACACTGAACATGATTGACATGGATTTTTTTTCACAGATGTTGTGATGAAACCTGTGAGAACTTCAGAATTCAGTTCAGATTCATTCTGTGGGAACCTGCCATGTTTTTCAGTTTAATTTGTTTTTCCTCATAAGCAGCCGTACTTGTTTTGATACAGACTTTTTTGATACAGACTGACCGTGCTCAGATTGGTCAGTCCACCTATTAATCACACCCGTCTGAACTTGCAGAAATTCACAGGTGACCAGATCTTCATGAAGTGTTGAAGAAGTCTGTATTCTGGATCCCAGGCAATATTTTTTTACCTGAGTGTGTCTTTCATCTTGAGGGCAGTCATGCATTAAAGCACTGAAAATGTAGCGCTTCTGAACTAAAAGCCATATATCAGTCCTCAGTATAACTCCATGTAAACACTCATACATCCTTCTAATCCAGGCTAATCCTTTGAGCATATTTCATAAAATACAGTAAATATTACGAGTTGTGCAGAACAAGGCTGAAAAATAAGCAGATTTATTAGATTCCCAACATTCCTCAACAACACACATCTTGAGTAACTGTAACTAGTATTAATGCCTCAAGAAAAAAACTCTTAAATAGTGGAATTAAGGGCAGGAATTGGCATTTGTTAACAACTCTGTATATTTTTCATTTGAATGTGATATTTTCCTATTGCAAAAAAGAAAATGTCAATATTCATAGTTCAATATCATATTTTAGTTAGGGGTTTCACTATTATTTGGTGTCAATAATTGTGAAAATGTGTAAAATCTTCTCACAATGATTGATATCATGGCATCTACAGATTGAATAATTAAAGGGCCCGTATTATGCGATTTCTGATCTGTTATATACATAGACTATATAAAGAAGTGGACCAAACAACTGTGACGTCACCAATGATAGACATAGACATAGACATAAACTTTATTTATCCCCAAGGGGAAATTCATGTTCCAGATTTGCTTTGTATTGTTCAAAAATATAAAAAATAAAAATACAATAAAATTAAATTGTAAAGCTGGATAGCTCTAGGTACAAAGGATTTTCCCAATCTGTCAGTTCTGCAATTAACTGCCCTCAGCCTCCAACAGAACAGACTCTTCTGATTGAAAAAAGTGTTGTAGAGTGGATGTTCCTCATTGTCCAGGATGGCAAGCAGTTTGTTGAGAGATCTGACATCTGCCCAACAGTCGCCCAACATCCCTCTTCTTTGTGCTCCCTCCCCAGCACATATGATGTTTGGCTCCACTCTGAAGCTTGTGATGCTTGTGGTTACGGAGAGTTGAAAGTATTGCCATGTAAGCCAATGGGAGCCAGGGTCAGAAGGAACCAGAAGAGCCCACATGCAAACTTCATATCTGGTACGCAGCATTGTCCAAGCATTGTCCATACAGTCTAAGTTTATAATGCTGTTTCCTCATCAAAAACATAC
Source organism: Scartelaos histophorus (assembly GCA_000787155.1). Lineage (NCBI taxonomy): Eukaryota > Metazoa > Chordata > Actinopteri > Gobiiformes > Gobiidae > Scartelaos > Scartelaos histophorus. Next base: position 40,871 of record KN510102.1, read on the forward strand.
CTGGAGTTGTTTTGTTCACATATATTTAACACACAAACCCTGCAAATTTAGGTCCAAGTTGAGTTGAATGTTTTCTCTCAAACAGAAAGACTCTGTTCCACTATGTCTTTAAACTCCATACACTTTCACTTAAATAATTTGTATAATTTTAGCCATGGAATTGCCAATCTCTACTAACCAAAAGGTAAAAGGAGCTGTTCACTTGAAAACTACCCCTACTTGACATTGCAAGGTGGGACAGAGCATTTAGATTTTTGGAGATGAACATGTGTGAATGAAACAACACAGCTCCAGGTATGTTTTTGATGAGTTAGCTACATTATAACAAGGTTTAACACTCTTAAATTTGAATTACTCTGAAATTTATGGATTGAGTCAATATAATGGGTCATAAAACTTCATGCTGATCTCTATTTTGGAACTATAAACAAGTCACAAATGTTGTTTTATTTACAAAAGATGTTTCTCCATAGGTGTCGATGAAGTTGTGAATTTTTAATAACAAATAGGACACAGGAAAGCATCTGATCTGATTGTGAACACTGCACATTTCCTGTTTGAGAACTATGAGCACCACGCACACTTCCGGCTCCACACCAGGCCATGAAAATACACAGATGACACACAGACTCAAATATTTACCGCTAATCTAGCACAAAACCCGCCACTTAAGGCATGTTACAGTGTCAGACGGGCCTGTGGACTTACCTTAAATAACCCCACTGTACGAAGGCTGAAGTCTATAAGTGGAAAACATGACTGAGATCACAGAGTTAATGTTTGAAGCAAAGCAGTAAACTGTGAAGTCTAAAATGACGAGGATGCACTGTGCCAAAAAATACTAAGTGCTAAGTGACAGTTTGTATTAGGATTTATAACAGTAAATTAAGGAATGTAGCCCTGTAACGATAGCAAACTTTATGCCACAATAACAATAATCCAAGATAATCCAGGTAAACTATTATTTAGACAGTACCATAAAAAGGCCGGAGCTGCAACAAATTCAACAAATAGAAATACAGCTCAAATCATATTCTATTACAACAAAAATACCCCAAATCTCTCCACTTTTATTAAAAAACTGTACATATGATCAGGCCCATTGACAGCAATTTGGAAGCCTCACATGGCCCAACCTCTAATATAAATTTAGTGGAAGATGCTCCAGTTCTGGACCCTTAAAAACCTGAGGCCATGACAGTAGTTTGTAAATACAGAGCTCAAAATTAATATATTGCTCCAGCTATTATATGTTAAATGATAAGTCAATACAAGAGAGTATCAGATAGAAAAACATGCTTTAAATATGCACTATGTAACTTTTCTAGTGGTATTTGATGTGCCACATGCTCGTCTCTATTGATGTCAGTGTTTGTCTCGATTGTTCCACAGCAAAAGGCTATAAACTTATGTCAGCAATAAAACAGCTGCCTTTGAATAAATGCAAGGAGAAGTTTCATGAGATATGGCGGCTCATTCCAAGCAAAGCGACGGTATCTCCGCGGAGCCAAGCATATGTCAGAACCCCGCCGGAAACGTAACAAAGTGAACCTTTAAATCACCAGGCAGAGGTTTCAGGTGACACACGCTGAATGAATCATGAGGAGTTAAGGGTCCTCACCTCACCGCAAGAAGGTCCCAGATTGAAATCCGTGAGTGCATTTACCCCAATAGCAAAGAAGAGATGATAAGAGGACACATACCCCCATGGAGACGGTATCATATTCTTTGCATTCTTAGCATTTATATAATTGCATTTTACATATTTCATTATATAGCATTAATTTGACTAAGGATTTTCACAATGCCCTATCAAATTTCATCTGTCCTCATGGGGATCTGGGCTTAAATAGAGTTATTCTGGAGCAAATATTTCAGTAGATTATAAAGGCTGCTCTTTAAAAATGTAAAAAACAATAAACCATATAGTATCCAGTCCTGTTCTAAAAAAAATCTTATTTTATCTACTTGCAGGGTGGAGTCAAAGCTAATAAATAGTAAATTATTCCATACATGTGTTGTTGTCCAGAATCTATAAAATTAACTGCCTATGACAAAATCTCCTCAAGCAACTTCAATAGGAGCTCTAATAGTGCAAATATGTTACACCTTTAACCTCCTAAACATCATTTATAGCTAAAACCCATATGGCTTACAGCTACATGTTTACAAAGAAATGTCCACATTTAGATGAAAGCGGGATGTGGGACATTTGTATTTATTAGATTCTTACACAACACATCTGGTCTCCTTTTACAGCATCTTATACAAGAGCCACGCCCTTTTCTCCTCATTTCAAGAGGACCCACATTAATTAAAACAGGATCTACTCCAGACTCCCTCTTGCTTTCTCTGCACTGCTTTCTCCTGTGTGTGTCTCTGGTGATCTCACTGTGACAACACCAGAGAAATCCTTTACCTAGGCTTAACCATTTCACTCCAAAATCCAATATAAAAAGTCATCGGTTGCTCGTATCTTTGCTGAACTGTGTGCTTCATAAATATTTGGATCTCCCTTGCTGAAAGTTCATGAGCTATCAGGGAGTGAGAGAATAGAGAGAGATGAGAGGGAGGGGTAGACACAGGACAAAGGACGGTAAATACCAAATGGCAAAAAAGGGAAGATGCATTGACGATAACCTTTAGCACAAACCTCCAGACATCTACAAAGGCCTAAATCTGAAATAACAGGTTGTGTGGTTCCCTGTGCAGTGCACTTGATCTGTGGTTAAAATAATGTCTTCATCCATGGCTGACACGCCCAGGCATCTCAAGCATTAGTTAACTGCATATTTGAGGTTATTCTTGAGGCACTGGGACTGGGGATGGGCAATGAATCAAATTTTAATTAAGATTGAGAATCAGTCATGTCTAATTGTCAGTGACATGCTTGGTGACATGTTTTACATCATGAGGTCTACAGTCAATCCTCTTGTCAGTAAAAGCATATGGTTTGAGCAATTTCTACTTTTAGTGTTAAATGGAGTCAGTGTCTGTGTAGTTATGTTGATGAATGACAAGCATTTTTATGTTGTTTTATGTTTTTAAAAGAAAAATAGATCAAATATTAAGATTAATCAATAATTTGAGGGGGGAAAAAGATGATTGAATTATTTATTTATTTATTTATTTTTGCCATATCACCCAATCCTAATTGTGAGTCTTGCAAAATGAAAAAAGTAGGCCCAATCTGTAAAGAATTGTAGTATATCTATCGAAATCCACTGTAGATAACAGACGAAGCAAAATAGTGCTAATAAAACCTCAACACAAGCAACAAGAAATCGTCCTATATAATCTTATGAATGATACGCATGCATTTGTGGTTGAAATCCTTAAGGGGGCGCTCATAATACGCACCCTGTCTCTTTAATTTATGTTAATGAAATGCAACCCCATCAATCTGTGAATGAAAAATAGAAACTTTCACTACTGTGATGCTTACTTACTTTTTTATCCTCCACCTCGGGCCCTACCGCCTCCACCACCCCGGCCCCCTCCATGCCCATGGTCACCGGGGGCGAGGGCAGAGGGTCGTACAGCCCCTGTCGGCCCATCAGCTCGGCGAAGTTAAGTCCACACGCCTTTACGCGCACCAGCACCTCTCCAGGTTTGAGCTCGGGTTTTGGCATCGTCTTCACCTGCAGCTTGATCTTGTCATATCCGCCGTAGCCCGTCAGAACCAGAGCACGACACGAGATGCTGGTCTTTTCCTCGTTAATTGGGGTGTTTCCCGGTGAAGTAGGGGGCTCCTGGGGTGTCTTCGCCTCTTGCTCGGGCTGTGGCTGCTCAGTGGGCGCATCCTTTCCAGACATGATTTCTACTACTAATTAAACAATAAAATAAAGCTGCTTTTGGCCTCTGAAATTCTAATGTTTCAAAGCAATCCGGTGACAAAAGTTGTTCCCACCTGAAGACAAGCCTCCCTTTTCTAAAATGAGATTATTTTCACAGGGGTTTCCTGTGCGCGCTGTTCAACAAGTGGCTGCTGCCAAGTTACGTAAAATGTTACGCACTGATTCCGGTTTGGATTTCCAAAATAAAACAAAGCAATAATACTAGAATATTATTGATAAATTACAGTATAAGGTTTGGGGAATCGTGATATTGATTATTTAATGTTCTGTTTTCGTCCCCCATGTAACAACAATAAAACAAATGTTAGTACGAAATTTGTACGAAATTCGAAAAAGATTATTTGTAAATTGTTACTTGTTTCAAACCACTGAGATACAAAATATTTATAAAACAGGGCTATAATTCAGCCAAGACGTGGAATGATGAGGACATTTTTGGGAGCTTGTCCCTAGATGCCCTCAGACTGGTTATCAGAGCTCTGTGATTGTTCACCAGCTGTAAACACCTCTTCACCTTGCAATTTCAGGAATGTCTGGTTCACGAGGAGTCACACAAACTGCTGCCATCTACTGTTGGTAAGAGACATAATATATTTTACTTTGTGTGGAATCCGCTAGTTTCCGGTGCTCCCCAGGACGCACATGGAGCTTTGACAGAAGCACAAAACGCTGACCATGAGCACTGCGTTTGGTTGGCAGATGTGAGGAGGACAGCTGCAAACCCCGGACATTAGAGTCATTGTGGAGGGGATTATTTTAGATGGATATGTTAAATATGTTAATGAAACGAGATTTAAAAAAAATGTATATTAAAAGTATATTAAGGATCCCCATCGAAAACGAGGTGCCTCACCTCAAGAAGCTTTTCCTTATTAAACTTTAAATAAATGAAATCCTCCCTTTTCCAGTGCTCTGCATTACGCAGCATTCATGTGCCCCCCTGTCATTCTGAAAGTGACTTCTTTTGTGGGAACTGAGTGGCTCTGACAGGATGTGAGGCCGTGTCAGCGAGATAAAGATGTTGTTTAAAAGGAAATGCTTTGTTGATGGAAACTACATGAAAGGTCGCGTTGTTTTTAGTGGTTTTAGTTCACCCCGACCCACTTAACGTAGGCACAATACTACAGGCCTGGGTTAGACACATTAAATATGACTTCAATAGATTGTGGCCTCTCATAAGAAGTAAAATAATATATTATATCCATAATACCATGAACGATAGAGAAAATGTGATGATACGTCTTAATTTATTGATTAAATTGGCAAATTTACGGCACAATCCAGTGGATCGCCTCTTTCACCAGAAGGTGACGCCAAAACACAGCTTTAGTGAAGCCATATCCTCCCTATAGCCTCCAAATGGACTCACAATAAGACAGACAGAAACTAGTGTCAAGTAATGACGCTTTCTTCATACTGAATATTGTAAAACAGGCCTGATAACAATTCTTCGTAGGTAATTTGTGATTTGTCAAAACACGAGATTTTCAGTTTACATTTACTGCATGATCCATCTCTATTTCTTGATTGTAACTCAGAAACACAACGAATGCTCTTTGGTGTATAATTATCATATCATCTCACCATGGCTTATATGAACTGAACCTGATCTAAAATCTAAGATATTGGAAACGCACAGCTGGGAATAAACCGGATACGCAGTGACAACAGTTTCAAAGTAATAGTGAAACAACAAAAATAATGTATGGCTATTTTATGTGCTGATGTTGTGAGTGAATGTCTAACAAACCTAGGTCAATCAATTCCACTACAAAACAAAACGTTCTGCCAAATTACCTTTTAGAAAATAATAAATAAAATAAAATTATAAAAAGTAAACATATCCATGTGTAAAACGATGACTTACACATATTTTCTGCCTAAAATAACCCCCTAGTGTACATGTAAACACGTTTTTAAATCAGTCTTATCATTTTTAGGCGCTTTTATTGTGTATTCCTAAAAATCCGTGTGTTTACAGAGTCGCTGCCTTGACGGGCGTCAGCGCGTCTCACTGAACCGGTGGAGCAGAGGAGCGCAGCATTACGCAGAGCATGAAGGCGAAACCACATCTCATGAGAGCTGCTAAAGTTTTGGTCAGAACAGTTTATTGTTATTATTATTTTTAGGAAGGTTCGTCTGAGCAGCTTTTGACTTTGAAACAGTTTTGGTGCTAAATGACAAGAAGACAGAGACACAGGAGCATCCAGTGATACGCGGACGCGATGGAGAGCAAAGGACTACTCCGCTGTAAGATCGTGGTGGTCGGGGACACGCAGTGTGGCAAGACGGCTCTGCTTCACGTTTTTGCCAAAGACTCGTACCCGGAGGTGAGACAGTTATTAACCAGTGTTCATCAATGAATGTTAACTAAACCAAGTCTTATTTCCCACGGCTGAGTGTGACTGAGCGACATGAATATGACTCAGAGTGTAATTGTCACTTCTACAGAAACTTAAACCTGTTCTTTTACTCATAGAGATGTGTATAGATAGTTTTTTGTGTCTGGCCAAATGACTTACTGAGTGTTTGTCAATGTTCTTTGGGGTTATTTGATGTCCATGGGTTTCGTGCGCAAAATCCAGATGTGCCACATAATGCGCGTTATTTGCGCCTGGTACTTGTCACGGGAGGTTACACCGGTGCGCATTTGATCACTGGAGCTCTGGAGGTTATAGCTGTTCCTCAACAACCATCAGTAACTTTTATGATAGAAGAACACATTAACGAGCCCACAGACCCAACTGCAGAACACAAACAGACACACAACTTGACTGTATATTTTACTTTATTGTAAGTGGCTTAAATAATGCATCTGTTTCAGGAAAAAAAATAAAAAATTGATACTGCTAAATAAAATAGCACGATGTATAATAAAAAAAATAGAGGAACCAACAGACTTAGAATTTCTTGAACATCTCAAAAATGCTGAAATCTTAGCTTGACCTAAATATTTGAATTTGGAAATGGGTCAAAGCTCTGAAATGCCTCATCTACTTTCACCTCACACACACTTTCTCTCATTTGTGTTATTGCATTGACCTTCTCACTGATTAGGACCTTTAAGACATTTTTCATCTTTCTTGCAGAATTATGTGCCCACGGTGTTTGAAAACTACACAGCCAGTTTTGAGATTGACAAGCAGAGGATTGAGCTCAACATGTGGGACACTTCAGGTAAGAGGAGGAATATTTGGTGTTTGTTTTGATGTGGTTAGGATTTTCATGCCAGAGGTTGAGAAGTTTTAACAAATTCAAATTAGCTGGAACACAGTAATGTCCAGGCTTTGGGCCAGAAACATAAGCAAGTAGCAAAAGTGTGAATGAACTGCTTGGACTGTGGGTGTGTTTTCAATTCATTTAAATATGTTCAACTTAAACTGTGTTCAAGCGAGGATTTTTCAACTGAACGGTGTTTTAGATGTGCTTTTGAACATTTGGAGATGAAAACATGTCCTGGCACTTTGATGGTGAAGTGGGTTTTTGTTGCAGTGTTATATATGACATGATGTTGCATTTTAAATGTTCTGTCTATAAGTGAACTGCAGTGCATATAATCCACTTTTGTGATACCATTATCTCTCTAATTAATCACAAATAGAATATAACTGAAAGAAATAGCCACTTTTTTCCCTCTCAAAAGCCACTCACCCAATCAGAGGCTTTGAAAATGAATTAATCAAATAATGACTGATCATAAGATTGTAGTTTCTCTGATGTACCTGTTTTCAGACCATGAAAAAATAGGATGATCTAACGTGTCCCTATAGCTCTCACCAACCTTTGGCACATCAGTATTCACAGGCAAGAAATGCTTGGCCACAAGTGCACAGTTAGAACAGCCTTTTCAGACAGAAAAGTGAAACTGCTTGGCCAGGCAATAAACTCTCATCTGAAAGTGTCATAAAGTGACTCACATGGATCATGGTCGAGGTTTGCAATAAATAAAATGTTTCAGATTAGATGTGGACAGTGTCCAACTGTCTCATTCTGGTCACACAACTCTGTTTTTACAGTGCCCTTTCTGGGGGAGGGAAACAGATTTTACATGCTTATAAGAAAAAAGCTGGGTCTTTTTTGACTGTACTTAAATCATAAAAGCAAATAATTATGATTATGAAGACACCTAAACTTTGTCTTAAGAAATTCATTCACCTGGAGCCCAGAGAACTGATGCAAGACACTAGACAGCAACAGACAATAGTCTAATTATCGTCTCTAAAGTGAAAGCCACATAAGCATTTTATTTGGAAGAATCCCAACTGTAGTGACCAAACATGTCTTTCCAGATCCTTCTCAATTTTGCACAGGTGAAAGTCAACAGAAAGTACAAACTTACACACAGGATAAGCAAATAAAATGTAGAGCTGACAGTTCTACGTGACAAAAACAATATATTTCCTTCAAACGTTGTTAAGTATATTTCTTTTTGTCCTGTACTTGTATTTATAATAACAGTGTTTAATTCATTTAGTGGGATCTGATATGGCAAAGATTAAAGTGAATCCATTCTCCTCACAGCTTGACTATAACAGCTCACACCGGCGTGGCTTGCTGTACCCAATAATTGAATCACCCAGGAGTGACATTTTTCTTTCTTTAGTTCTCACATTTCAACATGAACAAACTTTCCCATTTTTCTAAGCCTATGGGCATTTTCACCTTTTATTTCCTCTTACATAACCACCTAAAAGCCTATTTCAAACAAGTGTGGCTTTATTGCACGGCCTATAGTAAAGTGCAGACAGGACCAGCCTGACTAGCCCGAGATTAGGTACTTAAGCCTCATCGGGTGCTTTTGGAGCGGGTCTGGGCGAGGCCTCAAACAACACCCAGTCAAATTGTTGGGTGCACGCTTTTCTCACAGTGGGTAACTATTACATCAGGGCAAAATCCAAACAGTAATTTCTGCCCACTGCGTGATAGGGCCTGATTCGTTATGTTGAAACTATCACTTATTTAGCGCTTAAACGAACGAGACAGACGAACGGAGACAGTATTTTTGGAAGCGCAGGTGGGGATGTGTCAAGCACCAGAGCCAAAGTTTTGTGAATGAAAATGTTGCAATGCTTTTTGTAATTACCGGAGGATTAAGTGATGTGACGTTGTGAATTAGTTTCTGGTGAATCACAAAACATTCAAAACAAAAGTATTTCATTTTGAATTGGTGCCTGGGTAATTATAAGATGTGGTGTGGCTGGATAAAAGCACCTGGACACTAATATTGGTCACTAACTATAAATAACCATTGGTGGATATAAGGGGGGAGTCTTCTTAAATGACAGTAAAGCTGCTCACAAATGGCACAAATTATAATGGTGATTATTTGACTCATTGTTGAAATCATGATCATTTCAAACAATCTTCTGTCAAAATGAACCTGTAGAGAAAAAGTATAGCCTTGTATTTATTTAT
>JACN01155875.1:0-13079 GCA_000787155.1 Scartelaos histophorus
ATAATAATAATAATAGATACATACATAATTAATAAAAGACCCAAAATTTTATGAAGTCTTTTTGATTAAATAATTTTGCACACCTAGAAAATAACAACAAAACAGAACTCTCCAATAGTAATAATACCCAATTTGTGCCACTCTGTTTCTCTTCAAACTTCGTTAAACCATCTCTTGTTTATCTTTTTCTTTACACATCAACAATAATGTAATGTAGCAAATTCTCCTGTGCAATGGTGAAGAAATGATCTTTCACTTGCTGGTGCTCTGTAGTATGATTTGATGTTAAAGTGAATGCACTTATTGTACCTCTGGGGCAAGGTGCGCCATCCTGATGCTTCCAATCAAAGCCAGTCTCTGGCCGAGCGTCTTGGCCTTGTTGAGGGAAAGCATGGTCTTCCTCATCTTACGACTGTGACGGATGGGAACGTCAGACATGAACTCCACCCCTCCCGCTACAACCGCGTCACACTGGCCAGCAGCAATCAGACCCACAGCTACAGACAGGGGAGGAGGGCAGGACAGGACTAGTCAGTGGGGGCTATGAGGAGCCTAACAATAGCACAAGGTCAAAGGAGCAGATCAATGACAAACCTGAAGTCATAGCCTGGTTGGACGAGATGCAGGCCATGGTGACGGTGTGAGCTGGGATCTTGTCAGAGAAACCTGCTCCAAGGCCAGCCTAAGGTTTAAAAAAAAAAGAATAGTAATGAAAAATCTAAATTAAGATGCACTATAAGCATATGAATTGTTGTCTTACTTCTCTTGCAACATTGCTAGTTTTTACTTCTTGAATGACTGTTCCATAGATGATGTAGTCTACAGCATCTTTAGGTAAACTTGTCTTGTTCAAAAGCCCCCTAGGGAATAAAAATGGCTTCATCACAATGACATACTACATACAATTTATAGTTCACAAATAGAATTTCCTAGTATGTGCAAATACTCAACATTACAAAATTGCAAAAAAAAAAAACCACTTAACATTCTACACAAATAGTACAACAAAGACGTACTGTAGAGCTGCTCTGGCCAGGTCATGAGGCATAAGGTCGGCATATCTATAAACACAAGAAATGTCTCACACACTCAGAGCTTGCTTGCAATGTCAACAATTTTATACTGAATGAATGACTGTGATACATACGCAGTTCCAGACAGGAGGAAAGGGGTGCGGACTCCTTCTACCAGCACAATGTTCTTTACTCCTGGCCGTGCTAGTGTCTTTTTACTTTTTGTTTGAGCTGCAGATCAAAAACACAAGGTTGTACAATAAATACCATAAAACAAATTAATTGTGGTCAGCAAAAATTAGCCAACCATCAGCACTTACCCTGAGCATGTTGCTGGGATGTTGTACTCAGAGAGCGAGCAGCTGAAAGAATTAGACCAAATATTGAGAAAAAAAAGTAATAATTACCGTAATAAATATGATATGTTACAATTTTTTTTAATTTATTTCTTACCAAACTGCACAGCTCTTGCAGGGCTGATTGGGTAGCTTCGCATGGAGTTCAGCAACATGGCCATGGTTATCTGGAAAAATAAAGTAACAAGATAACAACAAATTATCAAATGCTCTACAATGTAGTCCAATGATGTAATTGTGGATATTTATACTCTTTTATTTTGTTTGTTTTTTCCCTCTATCTATTTTCTTCTATCTTTCATTTTATTTTTACTTTTTATTAATATTTAACTACTTTATTGACATATGTTGTTAAACAAGTCATGTAGAATTTAAGTTTACTGATTTATTTTTTGTTTATTTAATTTATATTCATTTCTTTTATTGTATGTGATGCTTACAGTGTATTTTAAGGATTATTTGGCACGAACAATAAGCTTGTTTATGTCACTGTTTTAATTTTCCTTCTTTTTGTTGTAGAATATTTGCTCTAATCTGAAAATTGTCAATATAGAAAGTCATTAAAAACAACAAGATATCAAAGGCAGCAATAAACTAGATGCAGGACGACATAAAACATGCAAACTGAGACTTAAATGGCATGGGGAAAACAGTATGATATTCTTGATTTCCTGATTCAAATATGATTTTATAGTATTATGTGTCCTGTCAGTCACGGTCACAGCCCAACCCCCTGTTCTGTTCTGAGTCTGACCCTTCACCTACATTCATAGATCCTAGTGACAACAGAACATGAATTGAAGAGTGGGTCAAACGTGTACAAAGACAGAGAGGACTATCTTAACTTTATATACACCTTCTGATCATTTTCTCTTTGAAACGCACTTGCATTTTTCCCAATAAAGCTAATTTCGCTGATTGTATGCTAGCAACATTAGCAAACTGGCTAACAGGAAACTAAACTTACAATGTTTTAAATCTACGACACATGCAAGACGTTCACAGATCAATAATATACTTAATGCTTTGGTGGATACATATAAAATCTGCTTTACCTGTTGTTTGTGTAATGATAGCGCCTACACCGCTTCCCTGTCAGACCTCAGCCACACTCAGCACTGGGCTATGGACTACAAAAACCGCTAACGCTATCAATGACCCACAGAGGTTTTAGCTGACCTACATATGCCTGAACAAAATATTCACACTTAAAATGATCACTAATAATATATAAAATAAAACATAGAAAGTCACCATCAATTCTTGCGTTTTTGTTGTAAGAGATGATTTAATCACAACAGAAAAATACAAAGTTTAAATATGTTTGTGATTTTATATAACGGCAAAAATAAAGGTGCTACCAGGTCCTTGAACTTGTTTGACATTCGACACGTTTGCGCCCCCATCGGCCCGGACAAAAATTTAGGTTGATCGTTTTGAGTTTCAAGACAAGACCATGGCATTTGCTCGTGCAGCCGGCATTTTATCAAAAATTGCACCCAGCAAGTGTCCTATATTTGCAGGTATGGAAAATTGTATTATATTGCGTGATTCTTTCATTTAAATTAGTAATTTTGCCTATTTCACTGTGTTTCATTCATTCAACCGAGATGCTGAACTTTCACCTAGATGTTTTCCATAGTGTTGATTCAGGGGATTGCAATTTAAATGCTTAGCCATGTTTGGCAGACATGTTATGTATTGTTTGATTTTTTATTTTTATGTAGTGAACTGCAGTGAGTGTGACTCTAAAGGAGTACATCTTTGAACCTTATGACCCCCATGACCTGTCAAACTGCAGTTGTTCACCATAAAATGTGACATGCAGTGCAGGTTTAAGTTCAGGTCATAATTGGGTTACTATATCTGTATTATGTGACATTATGTTTTTGTATCTACCTATCTAGTAATAAAGCAGTTATGTGTGTGTTATTACTTTTTATTACTAACCATTGAACCAAGATTGTTGTGTGTTTGTCAAGTATAGTTTTATATGGACCATAGTTCACCTGTCTGCTCTGTTTCTCAGGTCATGCCAGTAGAAGCCTTTCTGTTTCCTCAACCTTGGCAGGTAACTTCATGAAACTATTTAAAAATATTTGACACAAATATTTAACACAACTTAGCCTCCATCTATTCCTAAAACCTTTATTGAACAGGACATGATACAGCACTTTTTTTCTCATAATGATCTTGTTTAACAGAAAATAGACAGTTTTTTCCTCCAACGTTTGATTTAAATCCCCCAACTATATACTAAATACTAAAATTTCAACCTTGATTTTGATGCTAAATAATAGACTCGATACTCAGTACAGATTTTGATACCCAAATGATTATTTACAAAGCTTTTTTAAACTTTCAGTTCCAAGCAATAATATTTGTTCATTCTACAATCTGGTCTAACACAGTTCTGATAAGATTTAAGGTGAAATTCAAGGTCAATTTTTTTTTTTTTTTTTTTTTTTTTTACAGTTTTGTGATTTTGCTTAAACATAGATTTGCTTAAATGCAAATCTAGTTTTGATACTAGTTTTAGGTTCAGTTCAGTATCTGATTTTCAATACCTTTGACTGATTTAAAATGCAAATTGCCCAGCCCTTCACTCAATCAATCATTTATTTCTATTCCTCCAGTATCAATCAACCTGGTCTTTTCTATCTTTACATTCCACTTTCCGTTCCTGTCACCTTTGTTATGCATGTCAAAACCTCCAAATAACACAATACCACTAACATAATGTAATTTTGTTGTCCACATGCCTTTATATTGTTCATTCCTGACTTGTCCCCGTCCTCCTGTCTGTATCCAGCTCGAACACATGTCAGCTATGAGCTCAAGGATGATGTGGCAGTTATACGACTCAATGATCCCACGTCCAAGGTAGGAGACATACATGCACGTGTCAAGAACATTCCCATTGGTGACACTGTCTGTTGACTGGCTGTCACGCTGTGGGTCCACCTTTCCCCGGATTAATCAGTATTTGTGTTTTGTGGAGGTGAACACCCTGTCAGAGCAGCTGCAGTCGGAGCTGACAGAGGTGATGGGAGAGATCTGGTCCAACGAAGCGGTGAAAAGTGCAGTCCTCATCTCCAGCAAGCCAGGCTGCTTCATAGCCGGGGCAGACATCAAGTAGGGCTTACTCAATATTGTTATCAGTTTGGGTTAGTAATAGTATGTGAAAAGCTTCTGAATCAATTACACTCTGCACGACGGCAAAGTGGTTTGGTTTGCAAGGTTCAAACTGAAAAAATTATGTTCAGAGATAACATCAATGCAATATACAGTAAATATAATGCAGGTATCATAGTTATGGATTTCACCTTCCTGATATATGCAACATTTTGAGGACTTTTCCATTCACAAGATACAATTAAACTTTTAATGCTATGGAAACTAATCCAATTTCTCATCATTCTGAAACCTATGTATACTCTGATTTGGCCAGTGCACTCCCCTAGTGCATCTTATGTTCAATCAAAATCTTGCTAATTCATGAATGGTTATTATTTTAGTATATTTATTTTTATATTTCTTTATTTGAAAGTTAAAATCATGCACTTTCCTTGTCTCTGAAGCATGATTTCGGCGTGTAAGAGCAGCCAGGAGGTGACCCAGCTCTCCCAGGAGGGCCAGAAGATGTTTGATAAGATTGAGAAATCCCCCATCCCCATTGTGGCTGCTATCAACGGATCCTGTCTGGGTGGAGGCCTAGAAGTAAGATTTTTTTATTTATTTTTTTTAAGTTGAATAAATTGTTCAAAATATTGCCTTTTTATCTGTATCTTTTCAGTTTGCTTTAGCTTGCCAGTACAGAGTGGCTACCAAGAGCCGTAAAACCATCCTGGGCACACCAGAAGTCATGCTGGGACTGCTGCCTGGAGCTGGTGGTACTCAAAGACTGCCTAAAATGGTCATTAAAACTTATATATATACTTTTTACTAAAGTTTAGCAATATTATTGACAGGTCACCTATGGTATAGGTCTAAACTTTCTGTTACTTGTCTAGGTGGGGCTCCCTGCAGCATTTGACATGATGTTGACAGGCAGAAACATCAGAGCAGATAAAGCAAAGAAGATGGGTCTGGTGCACCAGCTGGTTGACCCTTTAGGTGGGTAATAATATATGATGGCAACATTCATTTACAACACAGAAATGCAGTTTACTGAAGCCAATCTTCAGAACTGTAACCAATTAGACTTAATGATTTAAAATAACTTCTATATTATCTCAGAGTTCTGCAGTTCATCAAAACAGTATAAAATGTATTTAAATTTGTTAAAATTGAGCCATTGCTTTTCATTAAACACTTTTTATTTATTTATATGAAATCTTGGTGAAATCTTCATTTGTACTGAGTAAGTTATAACATGAGTATAGGAGGGAGCTTTATCTTTGCATTTTTCACATGCCCTGGGGTGAAACCTGCTGAAGAAAGAACTATCGAATATCTTGAGGAAGTGGCTGTAGATCTGGCCAAAGGAATTGTCAACAAGAAAGTGCCCCTTACAAAAGAGAAAGGCCTTGTACATAGTATGATAAAAAACATATTTAAGTATACAGTAGAGATTTTTAGAGGTGTGTACATTAATATTATGTTATGTTTTATTAGAATTGCAGGACACAGTCATGGGGCTTGGTCCAGTGCAAAACAAGATCTATAAAACTGTCAGGGAGAAGGTGCAGAAACAGACTAAAGGGCTGTACCCCGCTCCTGCCAAGATCATTGAGGTAAGTGCAACCTGTCTGAAAATATATATAAATGTTTTCTCTTATGAAAATAGAAGATTTAAAGTTCAAAGTTAAAATTCAGAAGTTAAAGCTATAATATTAAGTTCTTTTGCCTACAGTGTGTCCAAGCAGGTATGCAGAAGGGCAGTGAGGCAGGCTATGGAACTGAATCTGAAGTAAGTATCAATGTCAGTGAATTGCTTGTTAAATATTTAAGGAATTATGTGTAATATTTTCCACAATACACAGAACTTTGGACAGTTGGCGATGACTCCAGAATCCCGGGCTCTGATTGGCTTATATCACGGTCAGGTGACATGTAAGAAGAACAAATTTGGGAGTCCAGAGAAGGAAGTGAAGTCAGTGCTCAATTTTTATGATTTTATGATTGTACATTTATACATTTTGATTCTAATTTCTTTGTATTTTAGAAAATTGGCCATTCTGGGTGCAGGGCTGATGGGGGCAGGTATTGCGCAGGTTTCTATTGACAAAGGTCTAAACACCATCTTGAAGGACACCACAGTAGACGGCATCAGTAGAGGAGAGGAGCAGGTCTATAAAGGGTAATATTACATTAATGTATTATGAATCATTTATATTTTAGTGTATTATTTGGCAATAGAAATTTCAATATGGATAAACAAAGATTACGCAGAAAAAATGTCTCGTATTAGGAAATGGATTGGACAAAATTACAAAAAAAAATCTAAATATGTTTTCTTTATATTGAGATTTTTTTTTTTTTTTGTTACAATTTTTAAAAATATATAAACTACATAATATTTATTTTAATAATGAATAAAATTATTAATTTCCTGAACATAAACAAGAGAGACTTTTAATCATTGCCATTTATAACAAGTGAATCTCAATCTTGATTCAAATTTGATTAATTGTCCAGCCCTAATGTAGTCCAGTATAAAATGAAGTGTCTTAATTTGAGTGTATGTAAATGTTGCAATATTCCACATTATTTAATAAAAAATATCTCCTCAATAATAATAATCCATTGAAACCTTAAAGCTAATTAAAATTTCAGAGTTATTTGTTTTTAAAGTGGAATATTTTGAGCAGGTTCCTGTAATTGGATGATTAGAGCAAAATTTGTGTGATATTTTACATTCATAATCAACATATTTGTAACAAGGCGCATATGCACTTTGAATTTCCCCATCGCTCCCTGTGCAGTCTGAACACAAAGGTGAAGAGAAGGGCTCTGACGTCGTTTGAGCGCGATGCCACTCTGTCGAACCTCTCGGCTCAGCTGGACTACTCGGGCTTCCAGGCGGTGGACATGGTGATCGAGGCCGTGTTTGAGGACATCCACATCAAGCACAGAGTCATCAGGGAAATAGAGGAGGTGAGGCTCTGGGAAGTTACAGTGTCTGATGAAAGCTGGAATTGTAGTATTTTGTAGTCACATGTTTGCAGAAGTACTAATTTTGCAGTTGGGTTATGATAAATATAGCAAGACTGTTTTTTGGGTAAGACTTTAGTTTAGGGGCCATATATTAGGGTGAATGACATGACGTCTGTCCAATTCCAATTGCAATTTCTTCAGGTAAAAAGGTTCAAATTTCATAATTATTCCCCACGTACTCCTCTGACTGACATCTTTTTTTCCAGAAATCATTAGTTATTCTGCATGTTTTTTGTACTCAAAGTGTTAAAATGTCATGTGGTGTGACCTTTTTTAATTTTTAAGCTTCTTTAAAATTACACTAAATCTAATCAAATTTCTTTTCTTTCTTTTTTGGCATATTTTCTGAAGTGTTTTTTTAGTCCCACATGAAATTTCAGCTTTCTTGAATAGATATTTCCCACATAATATTCAAACAAATATTGTCCATTCAAACAAATAAGTGTGTCCATTTTCAAATATCATGTTTTCAAATATCACGTTTTCAAATATAAATATCATGTTCGTATTTAAAAAAGTACTTTCAGTGCATTTTTGTCTAAGGCTGTATTTTGCAAGTATTAAGCCATGAACTATTTTCTTTCCATTAAAGTAGTGGGGATTACAATAAATTTTTCTGTGCATACACTGAAATCTTAAAAAGCATTAATAAGTGTTTGTTAAATACTAATTAATAGCTAAGTAAGAGCTAATTAGCATACTGATTAGCACTTACTTAGCAGTTAATATGTGGTCCCTAAACTAAAGTGTCAATAAAGTGTCACAGTTTTTTGTATAGAAGTTATAAAAATACTATGAAAACTATACATGGATACTGTATTATACACCATTTGTGGTAAATAGTTATTCAAAGTGCAATGCAATAAAAAAAAAAAACTATTAGAAAATAAAACAAATAAAGATAATTAATTCCAGATCCTTATGGTGTCAGGATAGTATAAGACCATACGCTTAATTTAAGAACTACAATTGTTTTATGTTGAAAAAAAATTTTTTATGTTTTATAAAAGCGCTTTTCTAAGCATAGAATCTGAGATTTAAATTTCATTATTAAGTGTTTGATAAATACACACACTTTTCCTGGGGGCACGTCACATCTCAATATAACAATTCTTAATGGTTATAGGCAAATGTTTATAATTTACAAAAATATGCAAGCAAAAACAATTACACATTCTAAATACCATGCGCACAACGTAAGCCCAATTAAATATAGCTTAGTCCAGGCTGATAAAAATATAATATAATTTTTCCCCCAGGTGATCCCTCCTCACTGTGTTTTTGCCTCAAACACTTCTGCGTTACCCATCAAGGACATCGCCGCTGCCAGCAAACGCCCAGAGAAGGTATGGCGGTCAATGGATTATTTCTATATACTAGCAGCTAAATAATTCAGCGCGGCATATAACAAAAAGATCCAGATGTGTTGCTTTGCTTGCAGGTGGTCGGTATGCACTACTTCTCTCCAGTGGATAAAATGCAGTTACTCGAAATCATCACCACAGATAAAACTTCTAAAGACACACTGGCTTCTGCTGTCAGTGTGGGGCTCAAACAAGGGAAGATTATTATTGTGGTTGGAGTAAGTACTTTTTGGCTGATTTCATATCGTACAATTGCTGTATTTTTATGTTCTTACCGTGCATTTCTTCAATTTTATCTTACTTCTAGGATGGTCCAGGCTTTTACACGACCCGCTGTTTGGCTCCCATGCTGGCAGAAGCTGTTAGAGTTCTCCAGGTTTACCACCACTACTATATTTTGTACATTATTTGTCACTTTTGGTTACGATAAGTCCTATTTATTGAAATGTTTTAAAAGGAAGGGACTGGGCCGAAAAAGCTGGACACGCTGACCACAAGTTTTGGTTTCCCTGTGGGAGCTGCAACTCTGGCGGATGAAGTAGGAATTGATGTAGCAGCGCACGTAGCAGAGGTAAGGCTCAGTCTGTAGTCATTTTTGTGAACAATAATGCTAAAATGCCTTGTTATTTATATGAAACGTGTTTGTATTCTGTTGTAGGATCTTGGTAAAGCATTTGGGTCACGATTCGGAGGTGGAAATGTAGAAGTACTCAAGACAATGGTGGAGAATGGTTTTAAAGGCACGTCACTAGTACTTAGAATTGCAGAAAATACATTATATCATTACAAAACTAAAAAAAAACTCGAAATTGATCTTAAACTCAAGTGCTATTTGTCAATTCTAGGTCGTAAATCCGGCAAAGGTTGTTTTGTCTATGGAAAGGGCAAAAAGGGCAAGACTGTGAACGCAGATGCTGAGAAAATTCTACAAAAATTCAAATTGTCCGCTCCATCCACAGTGTAAGTTTGCTAGAAATAGTTTTTACTTTATAAAAATGCTAAGAAATTATTAGGAATGATTCAGACAAACTACTTAATTAAGGGGATTTAGGCTATTAACTAAGCTTGAATCATTCTAATTAGTTATAGTTATTATAAAATGTTACAGATTTACTATTATACCTTCTAGTTTTAATTTGTTCCTTGCATTAGCTCATCTTTTCCTGTCTTTCCACAGATCCTCAGATGCTGATATCCAGTACAGGCTGGTGTCCCGATTTGTCAATGAAGCCGTGCTGTGCCTGCAGGAGGGCATCCTGACCAGCCCAGTAGAGGGCGATATTGGAGCAGTGTTCGGTTTGGGCTTCCCTCCTTGTTTGGGTGGTAAGTTGAGCTTTTAAACACTGGGAAATCTGCATTTTTTTAATTAAATGGTTAAGGATGAATCATTTGTTCATTATGTTCTTTGTTTATTAAAGCTGTAGTTATTATAGTTAAGTCGTGAGAGTGTTGTTTTTATTTTAGATATTTTAAATAGATCTTTCTTATGTGTCTTCATAGGTCCGTTCAGGTATGTGGATTCATTCGGGGCGGAAAACCTTGTGAGTATCATGAGAAGATTTGAGGATGTTTATGGAAACCAGTTCAGTCCTTGTCAGCTGCTCCTGGACCACGCCAAGGACCCCAGCAAGAAGTTCCACCACTGACTCTAGATAAGAATCACCAAAATGAAACTTGGACAGGTTAGTGAGGAGGGACTGTCTTCTAAGTTACTGGAGAGCCTTAACATTTTTTGTAAATTTCGTAATCGTGCAATATTCTACAAAAGTATACCTCAGTCAAGGGAGTGAACAGCATTTCTTTCACAACTCTACAAAGGCATTTTCCATTTGCGCAACCATAACTATCTTTCTGTTTTTATAACTTGATTAGTCAAAAGTTTACATTAACTACATTAACATGCCATGGTTTAAATGCACCAAATGAATGCATGTTTTAATTTTATGGCCAAAATAACTAAAATTGTATATTGCCATTGTATTTTTCAAGCGTATTACAGTGAAGCCATTACTGATAATTGATTTTCTTTACTGACATGCCATCTTGATGCAGTATATAGACTATTAGCATATGTCATATCTATGTAAAAATGGGGCTATAATAATAATAATAACATTGAGCTGTTAGACTGTATTTCATAATAAGTCTTATAGGGCCATAGATTTCACAAATATTCATTTTATTCTAGTCTTTTTCAAATTATTTATATTGAAAGTTAAGAAAAAATGCTTTAACAAATCTGTGATGTTCTGCAAAAGTATGCCTCTTTATTGGACAGCAGTATTTTATCACATGCATCATTAGTAACACTACAGTTCTCTATCTGTACCATCTCTCCTGGGTCTACAAAGTGCAGGGCATGTTTCAATATTGTGCTTAGAAAACTTAAAATGATATTTTAAAGCAACACAACATCTCTAATAAAAGACTTACAATGTTTCTTAAAATCTTGTTTTTTATTTGATCATTCGTTCTGGTTATATGTTCGTAGCAGCATAGCTTACAACTGAAAGTAGTGATAAATGTTGGGAAGAACATGTTTATCACTTAATTATGGCCTAAAGTAAAACTAACCTAAATCTGAGGTATAATTTGAAAAAACAAAAAAGTATCCCATATTCTATCTTTTTACACAGCAAATGTATAGACGTCAATTTAATTTCATAACCACCCAATAAGCATTTAACTATTTTTTCTGACTAATTAAGTTTGATTAAATAATTAGCTTAATTAGCTTAGCCTACTGTTCTTGTTCATGTACCTGTCAAATAACACTTACAATTGGATCATACATAAGGATGAGACCCTCATAAATACAATTTCTTCACATTGTCAGCTTAGTGGTAAATTCAAAGTCCTTTGCAGTCTGCTTTCTCTTTTACATTCAGGTTTGGGTAATTTAAACTGTGGAGAAAACTGCTTTGTAAACTAGTCTTAGTTTGAGGGACCAGACTCTGTACTTTTTTCTGAAAATGAAATATCACATTTGATCACTTTACAGTTAGGCCACCAGGGGGCAGAGGTCCAGTCACTGGGCTCAGCGCTGCTTCACAGTGAAGGCACATTATGGCTCAGGGGCCAACAGGCACATGAGGCTCAGTGTTTCTGAGGGCTTCTGCTTTCAAAGCTGCATACTATAGAACATGCTTTTTTATAATCGTACCTACCTGTCGTATTCCCCAAGTTCTCATATTGTGCCTTTTTATCCTTCAATACTCTTGAGGAGTTCTCTTTTACATTCCACTGAATGCTTTGTCTGTCACACTCCACATATTTTATTATTTGCACCAATATTAGCCTTAAAATTCTTGCTGAACTGATCAGAACTAAATCTGTCAGAGATGTTTGACGTGTGTGTGCAGCAGGAGCCCTTCCTCCAGAAGCATTTTCAGCACATTATGGGAGCTTGACCATCACACAGTACAGTAGTACTGGGCAGTAGTACTATGCAGAAGTACTGCACGGTAGTACAGTGCAGTAGTACAGAGTGATAATACTATGCAGTAGAACTGTGCAGAAGTACTGCATGATAGTACAGTTTGGTAGTACTGTGCGGTAGTACTGTGCAGAAGTACTATGCAGTAGAACTGTGCAGCTGTACTGTGCAGTAGTACAGTAGTACAGTCCAGTAGTACAGTGTGGTAGTACAGTACAGTAGTACTGTGCAGTAGTACTGTGCAGTAGTACAGTGCAGTAGTACTGTGCAGTAGTACTGTGCAGTAGTACAGTGCAGTAGTATACAGGTTTGAAGGCCCAGTCCATCTGGGCTCAGATCTTGGGTCTCCAGCCCTGGATGAACTGTATGATCTTGGTGACGTGCAGACGGCTCAGGTGGAAGTCATGTGACAGGATGTCCTCTGTCAGCTGCACCAGGAGGCGCCCGTCGATCCTCTCTCTCTGAAACACCGCCACGGCCGCCTCTGATAGGCCGATAAAGCGTAGACAGGCAGACACCTCCTCCAATGAGAGCGCAGACAGGTCCTGAGGCGGGCTCCACGTCCCGCCTCCCTCTGCCCCCCTGGTGGACTCTGAAGGCGGGCTGGGCTCTGGGGAGGGGCAGGGCGACTGGCGGTTAAAGGGGTTCAGTGCACCGAAGGGGGCGAAGCGGCTCTGAGGGGGAGGCGGCCTGAGGCGGGGCCCAGAGAACGATTCCACCCACGGCTCCACCCACGTGGCCTGCGCTGGCT
>JACN01145976.1:0-11096 GCA_000787155.1 Scartelaos histophorus
AGTTTTAAAATCTTGACCAAATCAGAGTAGTTTGCAGTGTCTGTACTGTAGTGTTAAAGATGCACTATGCAACTTCTTTGTTGGGGGTTTGTCATACTCTTGTTTCTATGGATATGTCATTGTTCTGCTTCAAATGTTCCACAATATGTCATTAAACAGATATACATTACCCTTTTTTTTTTCTTTTTTATAGCGCAAAAATAACTTGGAATAACATTCTGACATTCTGACAGTGCTTCTCCACAGATCTGACCAGTAACTTTGATTGGTTTGGTCTCCATGATGAAAGAAAGGTTTAATGCCATACTGTGAAACATTTCTGACAAAGCAAAAACATCTCCAAGGAGTAATAGTAAATGTAGTGGGACATTAGACTATTTTACAAATAAAAAAACTTAGATCAGATTTAACATGGGCCGGATTCCTTCTGGATTTGCGGCGCTCACCTCCATGGCAACAGAAAATCTTTTCATCCACAATTGCAGCGATCGGGAGGCAGTTAAAACAATCTGTGAAGGTCTTCCAGAGTTTGATGTTATACCGTCTTTTACCTGAAACAAGAAAACAGACAAGTTTAATACAATAAAGTTAAAAAAAAAGCAAAAATATGAATGTTTACAAAGGCGCAACTTTTCTAGTGGAAGGACAGTCAAATGCTTTTCTCCATGGAATCATTTTTGCTTTGTCTGGAATATTTCACAGTGTGCATTAAACCTTTCTATCTTCATGGAAACCAAACTAGACCAGATTACAGATCACAGTTACAGATCTGTTTTTCTAGGTATTTTTGAGCAATAAAACCACCTGTAGTTGAATAAATGTAAAGTAGAGCTGCTTAATGTCATACTGTGGCACATTCCAGGCACAGCAATGGCATATCCATAGAAACAGACCCTCCACCAGACAAGTTACACAATGTACCTTTAGTGTTATGTTGACCTGGGGATAATAAATGGTTCCATGTGAGCGATTTGCGTCTGCTTTATCGAGTTTGTTTTGATTACGTAACTTGACGTGCACAAGCTTGCACTGGATTCAACACACTTTATTTTCACTTCCACACGGCAAATAACAGCCGGATCTGTTCATATGTACATGTTAGCATGCAAAATATTTGACTAATAAGAAAAGTTACACACATTAAAGACATATTCCACAAGGCATATACGACTAACATGTATCTACTGTTGAAAATTCACATAAGCAGACTAATATTAAGGTGCACTACGTAACTTTTTGTTTAGGGGTCCTTCACCTGCTTGTTTCTATGGTTACGCCACAGTATGACATTGAACAGCTCTACCTTGCTAAATGGTCACATTCTTATACAGCGCGTTTCCTTCAAGGCAC
This sequence comes from Scartelaos histophorus, assembly GCA_000787155.1. Taxonomy (NCBI): domain Eukaryota; kingdom Metazoa; phylum Chordata; class Actinopteri; order Gobiiformes; family Gobiidae; genus Scartelaos; species Scartelaos histophorus. The sequence continues at coordinate 1,351 of JACN01145976.1, forward strand.
TCAAACCGCTTTACATCAAGGAACCACTCACTTACTCACACACGCATTTATACACCAGTGTACAGACACACTGGGGTTAAGGTGGGTTAAGTGTCTTGCCAAAGGACACGATAACAGCATTAATCTGTGGGAGCTGGAATTGCAAAGCCAACCTGTAGGTCAGTGGACAAATGCTCTTACCCGCCTACCTTACATTTACTCAATTAGGTGGTTTCATAGCTCAAAGATACCTAGAAAAACAGGTATTCTGACTGTAAACGGAGTCATCTCTCCACAGATCTGACCTGTAACTCTGGTCTGGTTTGGTCTTCTTGAGCATAGAAAGGTTTAATACCATACTGTGAAACATTCCAGACAAAGTAATAACACCTACACAGAGAAAAGCATTTAACGAACCCTCCACCAGAGAAGTTACACAATGCACCTTTATGCAAATGAAGTGTAAGCTTGCACAAACACACTCAAAAACAAATGTTCACATGACATGAGCCCGGTTGGGACAGTGGAGCTGGAGGCCCCGCAGGAGGGCTGTGTGACCTGCGTGTGCACCACCCCTGTTTGTTTCTTCAGTCTAAATCCTGGCTCAGACTAAAACCATTTGCACAAACAGTTTCTAAGTCAATGCATGTGCTTCTACTGCCGGACAAAAAGGACTAAACTCTCATGAAATATTGAAGTGAATAAGTAATTCATCAAATCATCCATCCATCCATCCATCTTCTCCCGCTTAATCCGGCTGGGTCGCGGGGGCAGCACTGCCCATTACTCTATGCACCAGACCCAGACCCTATGAACCCCTCTGCAGGTGGTGAGCCCACAGGAGGGTTCATCAAATCAACAAAGCTATATTTGCTTTTTTAACATCAAGAAAACATCGAGAAAATTTTAATTATAAGGTACGCTATGTAACTTTTTTGGTAAAGAGTCTGTCACCTTTTTTTGTTATTATGCATATGTCAATGCTCTGCTTCAAATGTTCCACAGTATGACATTAAACAGCTCTACTTTACATTTATTCAATTATAGGTGGTTTTATAGCTCAAAAATACCAACAATAAACAACATTTTGACTGTGAGTGGGGTCGCCTGTAACTTGATGGATCCTCCACCAGAAAAGTTACACAATACACCATTAAAAGAAAAAAAAAAAGATAAGAAAAGAAAATATTAGCAGTAGTACAAGCTGATATTTGTTCACCTCACATTACTCACCTGATAAGTTAAGCCTTGAGATTAACAAAAGTAAAAGGATGCTGGGGTCAACAGTCCAATCAATAGAGAATACAGAAACAAAAGCGAAAATGCTCAAAAGAAAAAATCTGACGCACTCCGACAGCATTAAAAGCCCTTTAAAATATAAAACGGGACTAGCCTACGGCCTGAACTTTGACTGACCCACTGAAGCACTCCTCTTCCTCCCTTCAAAAGTGAAAATGGGTTTGTGAAAAAGTAAAGGCATCTCAAGAATTAATGACTTACACTCATCATAAAAGCCGTATATTCTGTTGATGGAGGCGCACTCGTGATTCCCCCGCAGCAGGAAGAAGTTCTCAGGGTACTTGATCTTGTAGGCGAGCAGGAGGCAGATGGTCTCCAGGGACTGCTTCCCTCGGTCCACGTAGTCTCCCAAAAACAGGTAGTTACTCTCGGGAGGAAAGCCGCCGTATTCAAACAGCCTCAGCAGGTCGTAGTACTGACCGTGGATGTCCCCTGAAAAACACAAAGTACATTTAGGACACTGTGATAGAGTAATATGGTAGAATAGAATAATCGCCTGTGGGCTAGACTCAGACAAACTTTATTGATCCACAAGGGAAATTACTTGGACGCAGTAGTTCACACATCACAAAATACTGTAATGACTTAGAGAAAAAAAATATATAAGAGGGTAATAATAAATTCTAAATAAGTGGCAATAATAGCAATAGACTGGTGCCAAATAAGCCATAATTATATTAATGTACATGTAGAAGTGAAAATAAAATAAAACAAAAATAACTACGGAAAAACTGTGAAAAGATAGGATATGATATGATGATTGACAGGACATAGGGTTATTTGTTACATAAGGGTGAGTTGTAGGGAGTATTATTTGTTACATGAGGGTAAGTTGTTGTACAGTTGTAGGGAGTATGGTATAAATAGAGCTTGTTACTTGTAGCATAGGGATGGGATAACAAATAATAATATTGTGATAAAAAGGATAGACAATTATTGCTAATGGGACATTTTATATAATTGTGATACCGCTGATGAAAATAATTGCCATTAGATCAGCAGAATGTGCAGAAAAAAGTTACTATAAAGATCTCTAAAGTTCTCTGCTGGATCATTATTATAACAAAGAACATTATTATAACTGTTGTTTAAATATGAAACTTGTTTATAATATTAAAATCATAAATATTAATAAATTATTAATCCGTAAATGTCAACTTCAATAATTATCATGATATTATCATTAATAACAATAATTTTGGCCATGATAATTGTGACATCAAATTTCAGTATCATACCATGTCTATTGTAGAATACATTCACAACCACCAATTTGGTCCAAGATACATCTCCTATTTTCATTCCTTCCATATTGTTCTCTTAATCCACTGCACTTCTGTGTGAATAACTGTGTAAATAAATGTGCTTTTAAATTATCATAAATACTGTAAAGCGCTTTTCAAGCTTTGGGTTATCAGACAAATAATGAATGTTTAAAATGTCAAAAACCTGGCTGGTATTTCTGTGTGCGTGTGTGCGTGTGTGCGTGTGTGCGTGTGTGCGTGTGTGCGTGTGTGCGTATGTGTGCACGCGTGCGTGTGTGTGTGTGTGTGTGCGTGTGTGTGTGTGCGCACGCGCAGTGAAATGACAACACAGTTAACTTTTAATACTTCCAGGGCAAACTGTAGATTGCTGATAAAGATAAGATATGTGACTCAACCGGAGATGTCGCCACCACAAATTTCAGCGCTTCCAGGTGCATGTCACAATCAGTGAAATTAGGTGAAGTCCTTTAAGCCATTAACTTTCATGTACATTTGCAAATCGATCATTTTAAATATATTTCCTTGTACCACTCTTACAATTGTAATATTTCTGTAGTATTTACTAATAAAAATCATGATTATTGGTAAAAATGTATTCATTCTGGCATCCCAATGAGAAGTAAGGGTGGAAGTAAGAAGAAGAAGTAAGAGTAAGATAGTACACACATGAGAAAAATTATACTGTGAGATTTTTTAAGTGTTTACATTTGGATTGGACAAAATAGGGTTAAGTGTTGATGAGTTACATCGCTTATAATTCAAAACGGTAAAACTAGAATGGAAACAAAAACATGAAATCAAATAATTTAAAATATGTGAGGCCTAAATTGGAACCTGAATTGCATGAGTTATGTTAAAATATCATCTAGTTTTGTTTTCATGTACCCATTGTCATATCTCATATTATGGGAATTATTATGTATCGTCATGTCTCTTACCACAAATCTTGAGTGGGGCCTCCAGCTCCAGAAGAATGGGCTGACTGAGGAAGATCTCCCTGGATTTCAGACACAAGCCGCGGATCTCACTCTCCTGAAGCTGCACGTTCTTACCGGGTTTGGCTCCTCTCACTGTAAACAAAAACCACCACTATTAACAACATTCATATATGTTAGAAGAGTATCCCTAGTAGTACCATTTGAAATTATGCAGACAAATTCGTTTTTTGTAATGATGATAACATAATATATCACATTTTTTATCTGAAGTCTTATTGCACATCTATTTACATTAGAAATAGAGAAAAATCCATAAAAAAGACAAATACAAATTTATGAGAAAACAGTAATCTATCTCCAATACCAATATTAGCACATATTGTCCATCCCCATTATTCATTCACCCTTATCACACTCCAACAACACATATAAGATGAAAGAAGTGTCTTGCTCAGATAACAGCAATGTGCATTAGATGTGACAAGAATTAAGCACCTAATCTTTACATGGCAATGGACAATATATAAATTCCAATATCTGCATTAATGATATCAAGGGATTATATAGAGTTATTACAACTCTATAAACGAGTTAATTTGGACAATCATTTTGGGCTCAATATTTACCATTTTGTACATTTTCTTTGCCCCAGTGCAGGAATGTATTAGCACATCAATGCCTCATACTTTTATAACTTGGCAATTTTATATTTTTATGAAATGCTTTTTTATTACCCAGCTTCAAGGTAATTTTTACTTTACCAGTGTCATAAAGTACATTTTCTGCAGCCGTATACTACGCATTAGTATTTGTTAGTGGCAGCTCCAGTCTGTGTCCCAGTTTGCCCTCAGTACATCAGTTGGGTCTTTGTAAAAATGAACAAAATTAAATAGAATATTGATGACTTAAAATTAGCCTTTAATCACAAAACTGTTTAGTTATTCTGAGTTTGAATGGTTGAATAGGGTTTTATGGAGCACTGTCCCAGACCATACTCAGACCGGAGGTAAACAGATGCACCTTTCCGCACTCCCGCGTCTCTGCGTGAGAATTGATGAGGTTATTTGCTCAGTTTCCCAGGGCAAGGTGTATTTAAATTAGATTACAGTCTGTTGAAAGCATTTATTAAGCCATTACAGTGATATCATCATCATCATCTCTTCTATAAATGGTATGACTTATGCTTGCCAAGTTACCTCGCTTGCACTGTTTCGTAGTTATTGTCATATTATATTGTATTCATGAGTGTATTTCACAATCATCTTACCTTCTAAAAGGCGCTGGATGATGCTGTCTATGTTGAGCTTATCGACATCCGCCATTGCAGAGGTGTTATTAAAAACTATTCAGTCAAAAATGTAGGTTTTGGTGAAAGCTAGCCCGCTCTCTGCTTTAGCATTAGCCGCTAATGCTAACAGCTAGCTTCGCCGCGGATGGGTACAAAGATGGGACCCAGTTGGGAGAAAGCGATCTTCCGGGTATTGCCTTAGCTTGATGTATTTTGCGTTATCGGGAATAAAAAAACAGGTATAAAAGAGATATTGCCGATGGAAGGGCCTAAAACTACACGCCGATCGCAGAGCGGTGTTAGCCTGCGATGGTGCCCTGTTTTTCTGCCGCACCTCGTTCCACAGGCTTCAGGGAGCAGCCAGAGCGCCCCCGGCTGGACGCGCTGGGGACGACAAGATTCACTGCAAACAACAAAATACTGTAAGTCATAAAGTTCAAAGTAAATTATAACCAGGAGCAACAGGAATTTACTCACTGACTGCCTTTTATTGATTTAATTTTTCTATTTATTTTCATCTCACCCATATATAACAGATAATACTCCCTACAGCTGTGCAACTGACCCTTATGTAATAGATAACCATATGTCCTGTCAATCATCATATCATTGTTGCACTGTCTTTCTGTGACCTCTTGTATATAGCTGAGATATTATATTGCTTCTTTTACTTGTACATACACATTTATATAATTATGCCATATTTTACACCTGTCTATTGCTATCTTTTTACTACTTATTTAGAATTTATTTTTAATTTGTTTTTTTTTTTTTTTTTAAATTGACTTATTTATTTATTTTGTGTATTGTGCCTACTCTGTGCAGCACCTTAGAGACTTTGTGTTGGTAAAATGTGCTATACAAATAACGTTAAATTAGATTGGAATTAGGCTCTAAAACTCTGGTTCTCTCTATATAAATTTTATTCCTGTATAAAATAACATATAATATACATATACACATATACATTTAATATAAAATTGTTTTATATTAAATGTATTAATCGTGGAGTTAATACAAATCCATTATAGTATTAATTTCGGAGTTGTAATTGGAATCTTTTAATGGGGAGCTAATTGCACTCTTTAACCTTTATGATGAGAACTCTGTGTCAAAAAGGTTTCAGTGACAGTTCAGGATAAGTTTTATAAAATAAATTAAAATGTCCAATGTTTCTCCTGAACTAAATTTGTATTTTGGTTGGTAAGAATAAAATTGTAAAACTGTTATGCACTCAGCCCATTCATGACTTATTCATGACTAACATGTGAGTCTGTATAGTCACATTTTCTTTGTGTTTTAATCATTTTTAAGCTGCTTTTCCTGTATTTTATCTAATCAAATGACAATTTATGCCTCTCTTTACTGTTGGCAGGTATCAGATTGCTCAAAAATAGTATAAAACTGGGACAAATAAATGGTTTTAGATTAAGAAAACTGGGACTGTCCTGGGTAAATAGCAAATAACATAAAACCACAATTTAGATTAAGAAAACTGGGACTGTCCTGGGTAAATAGCAAATAACATAAAACCACAAATACATATAAAACCAATATACTGCTTGGTTTCAGATGATATCACAACATTCTAAAGGCCAATAATATTTTAAACAGATGGGAGCGGGTAAAATTAGCCACATAGCAGATTTTTGTTGTTATGGAATGTTCTGGGATCAAGTCACTAATAGAAATGATATGATGAATGAATGATGTTCAATATTTTTTATTAACTTTTTAGACATTTCAATATTTCAAAAAGAACAATGTAATCAATAGGTAAAACTGGCTCTTGCCCCCCACCTGGGAATATGACGTCATCACATTTTAGAATCTGGAAACAGAATCTGCAGATAATAAAAAGAGCTTATTTAAAAGCCTTTCAGGTAACGATAATTCAAATAAGACTAAGAAATAAGATAAGAAACAGACGCAAATACAATACAAACGCAAAATGGGTGAAAAGTAAGATGTCATTTTTCATTTTGGTGGTTTAATGTTGTGTTGAAATTTAAGTATTTTGCTTTATATTAAAATAGGGAACATACTAGATGTTAAATCACATCAAAACCAATTTGCAGAAATCTATTGCACAAATGACTTGGCTCCCCTCTGGGCCTCATCTGCAGTATTTCACTATGACACTGTAATTAGTTCCAATACTAATTGTGCAATCATCACCTGTTCCCCTGCACAGCTTGGTTCATTTTATTAACAATGTATGGGGGATATTAAAGGTGCACTGCGCAACTTTTCTGTTGGAGGGTCCGTTAAATGGTTTTTCCCATGGGAGTGTTATTGCTCTGCCTGTAATGTTCCACAGCTTGACATTAAACAGCTTTACATTTATGCAATTACAGATGCTCAAAAATACCTAGAAAAACAGGCATCGTAACTGTGGGTAGCCTCTCCAGGGATCTGACCTGTAACTTGGTCTGATTTGGTGTCCATGAAGATAAAACAGGTTAAAACCACACTGTGAAAATCTCAGACAAAACAGTAACATTTCTGTGGAGAAAAGTATTTGATGGACCCTCCTTTAGCAACCAAATGTGAGTAGGCTCATGTGTTCATTACCAACACTCTAATTTGCTATGAAAATATGTACTTAAGTGTCTGTTTTCTTTAAGGAGGAAGCGTCTGGGGAGGGTGCGGCCTGCCTCGGAGCTGGGATCACATGAGGATTATTCTATAGGCTCCGTGTGGTGACAGGACGCCCCGCAGAGAAAGGTTTGATCACACATCCCTCAGAGGCGGATTATGTGAGTTATTTACATGTCTGCCAGAAAAGCTGGAAAAACACCATAAAAACATCATGCTAGAGAAGGAAAGTTACAGAGGGGAAAAAGTCACGTCTAAATTACTGGGCTTCAGAAGACTTCACAGCATTCTCTAGAATTAATTAATTATCCATTAATAAAGATGGGGAGCAGCTAAAAATAATATTGTTAAAATGCAAAAATATGTTGTAATACCGTGAGTTTAATCAATAGTTGAAAATACCACCATTTACCTTTTGAATATTTCATGGGAAAGTACAATGTGATATTTGGCTGAGTTTTAGACATCACAACATTCTGCAGACCAATGCTAATATGGGGGCATCTAAAATTAATATTGTTAAAATGCAGATTATGTTACAATACAGCATGGGCATTCTCCAGCTCGGGGGTCACACTGATCAGCCCGTTTAAGCTTATTTGGAGTTACAAAATAAACATATTTTATCATTTTACCTCACGCATGGACTAAAGCTGCATTGCTTTTATTTTAGAGGTGTTTTCTTGAATGGCATTTTGATTGCAAGGCAACTTCACTTTTTAATTGCTTCATCATAACATATACTCTTACCAGTAATGATATTTAGTCCTTTTTTTTAAAGAAATACAAGTAATGTTATGCAATAGCCCACCACTGGTCTTGCATCTAGTAACTTAGAGAAACATTTGTGTATTTAAGTTTTAGATATTTCATGGCAAAGTATGCTATGACTCTTCTGGTAATATAACCTCATCATACTAGAATCTGAAAATAACCAATACTGATGAAAAGCTGAGCCCATATGCTTTGTACTGTGACTTATGACAGACATTAGTGTGTTCACCTACAATGTTCACAATAGTGCAACAAAAAGAAATTGCTGGGTTTCAGGTGACGTCACAACATTCAACAATATTTAATAAAGATGGGCGGCAGGTAAAGTTAAAAATCCAGTTTTTATTGTAATACGGGGTGTAGTGGATGTACATTTTGGATATTTTATGGCAAAGTACAATGTAATTAATAGGGAAATACTGTCTCTTGCCCCCCCATCTGGGAGTGTGACATGATATATTTTATAATTTAAAAACTACCAATTGGTGACATTTAGGTGACTTCACAACATTCTATAGACCAATGTTATTTAATAGAGATGGGGGCTAGCTAAAATTGTTAAAATGCAAAATTACGTTGCAATATAGTCGGTTCTTGGGTTTAATCAGTAAATGAGAACACCTGATTCAACATTTGTGAATTTACCTTTTGGATATTTCATGGCAAAACTCAATGTAATAAATAGGAAATAATGTCTCTTGTCCTCCCATCTCAGAGTATCAAAAGATAAACTCACAAATATTGAACCTGGTCCTTTCTTTCAGTGATTTAACTGAAAAATTCACTGTATTTCAACAAAAAATCTGCATTTAACTCCCCCAATATGTATTAAATATGACTTAACTACAGAATATTGTCATGTCATCTGAAACCCGGCAATATGAATGACAATATCTATAAAAAAAAGAAGGTTGAGCGTAACTGAGTGTAATTTTTGTGCAGTATTAATAAGCATACTTGGCCGTTGAATGATTTGTTATTACTATTTTGACAAATCGTAATATAATGGATAGAGTTTGAGCCTTAAAAAAAGTGCAACTATAGCCTATCTTCATCTCACAAAGTAGTTTCACTATATAGAATACAATACATGCTCAATCTGAAAGTGAAATGACTTAGCTTAGACATGAATAGAAAAGCAACAGCAAAAAGATATTGCTTTATTACTATATTGCTCCATATACTGTGTCAGTGCACCTGCTGTCATAATAACTTTGTATTTATTTGATTTAGCGATTGTGAGGAGCTGTGTGCATCAATAAACCATCAGTGAGCCATCTGTCCTATTGATACGTGAGCGTTGATCTGTATTCTGCTCTGTGCATATTGACAAGTCTCTCATCAATTCCTTATCATTGGTCTGAGGAGAGCCAGATGCATCATTCATCAAGACATGTTATGGTACAAGATTGGACTTATTAGCTTTTGTAATATGTTGTGCGCGAGGGCCACAGAGGGGTTAAGGTTTAAACTGCTGTTATATGATGACTGTTCTCAGGATTTAGAATCAAACTATGTGGGAAAACAGCAAAGACTTGGACAAAACATACCCCCTGAATGCACAAAAGGCTAATACAAACACAAAATAGGTAGCAAGAAGCACAT
>KN510110.1:4235-15576 GCA_000787155.1 Scartelaos histophorus
GAACTATCCACATCTATGACACATACATAAATGCATAAATACCTCAGGAGACACCCTTTTTACACAAAAGTCTGTAAGAGAATGCAATCTACAGTCATCGCTGCATATTTGTACACAATATGCAGTGATCCTTTTATTAATAATGAAAATAAGGCCAGTTAATCTTGACATTAACCGGTCTGACCAATAGTAGTAATAACATTTCTATTTTAAAAGTGCATTGAGCAAGATTGAGATGATATTGCTTAGTCTAGAATGTTCCACAGTGGTGATTAAACCTATATATGCCAAGGGAGACGACTATAAGCTTCATTACAGGTCAGATCTGTGGAGATTCATTGTATTTTTGAGCAGAAAAAACAGCTGTAATGATTAAATGCTGGATAAATGTGTTTGATGTCATACCATGTAACATTATCCTCCAAAATAATTACCCAATACACCCTTAAAAAGTTGGTTTGTGGGTTAAAGGAAGTAGAATTCTAAAGAAAAAGTATGTATAGGTCAAATACTATATGTGTGTAGTATCTTTCTGTTGCATCAATCGTCTTTTATTTTCTTGTGTTTTGTCTCCACCTTCCTTATTGTTACTGTGTAGCTTGGACTTTTCTTTTCTATCTTTTTCCCTTTCTGGGTCACGTCCGTGCCTATCTATGTGAGGGGAGATAATAATCCCTAGGTTAGCACTAGCACTGTGTTGGTTTCCCTTTTTTGTTTTTTTCCTTTGTTAGTTAAATATAAACTGCAGAACTGATTGAGTATCCCTGCGGCCCATATGAACCATGCCAAAGTCACCCCGAGTGCACATGTACTATGGAGCCTGCGCTAACCACGTGATCGCCAAATTGGCCGAGCTGCACGACATGGGCCATTTATTTTGCACACTTTGCAAAACTATGGGCGATTAGAGCAATGCTTGTTTAGTGTAGTATAGCAGGGGGGTAGACGCGCCGTTTTGATGTTGAGTTTTAACGTTTTTGCTAGTTTTACATAAGGTAGACAACACTACAAATGTTATATGATGTTTTTGTAGTGCCCAAACCACAATTTTGATTTTAACATGTATGGAGGAACACTAAGTAGGTTTAAAATAGTAAAAAGAGACCTGCAAAACTAAGTAATACTAGCACAAAAAGCAATCAAATGTCTGAGGCACTCTTAACCTTCTGATCAAAATACTTTTTTCTATATTTTTCTACATTTTTACTATCAGAGAAAGAGCTCATTCTCCTGCAGACTCCAAGAGAAAAACACACCTTTAATAACCTTCAATCTTCTGTCATGCCAATCACTATTTCATCTTTGCACTTCTACATGTACATTTATATAATTATGTCTTATTTAACACAATTTTTTTGCTATTTTTGCTACTTATTTTGAATGTTTGTTTGTAATATATGGAAATGTGTGAGCTACTGTGTCCAAATAGTTTCCCTTTAGGATCAGTGAAGTTTGTCAAGTTAGATTAATGCACTTGTCTGCTGCTTCTTTTCATACTGTAGTTGTGTCTGAGTAGGTTTACATGGTTTTTGAGAAGTATAATTAACTGCTTTGTCTGATCATCTGTTAATGTTCATGCGTCACTGTAACTGGTTAGATCCATTTGTCACTTAGACCATGACAAAGCCTGGCTAATTGGAGGAGAAGGTGGGGAGTTCTGTCTGGTTGGTCTGTGAAGTTTGAAATGATTTGAACCATGCTTAGTTTAGCCCTGGCCCATAATGTCCACACCTATGACTAGTCCTGGTCTTGCTTCATCCACTGTTTGACCCTTCTTCTTTAAGGTTGAAGGACTTTTAATGTACCGGTAAGTTAAATGCAAGAAAAACTCGCTAACCTTAAGAATAGGTTTTAGATCAATACACTGAAAATAGGTCTGTCATTTCTAATAATCAACTTTGAGTCTTTGATATCGAGAGGTCTTTCCAATCCTCAGTAATGTGTGGTTTAGTTTTTTAAAATTTATGAAGATAATTATCGATCGATATGAAGAAAATAAAATATTAAAAAAGAAAACCTCCTTTGTGACAGAGGAGGTTTGTGCTGAGTAAGAAACAAGTAGCACTTTTCACAAACATGCGTGGAAGTCCTTGACCATGTGAACAGACAAAAGACAGAGATGGAGAGGCTAAGTGAAGAATGCAGTAGTGCTGATGGGTGTATCTCATGGCTGGAGTGTGACCACAAACAAAAGTTGGTAACACAAAACAATGTCAGGCCTATAATTACAGGAGAACATGGGTATTAACTGAACTTGTTTGTGTGCAGAGGTTTGGTTACATGAAATATATGTTATTAGACTGATTAGACAGCAGTACGGAGCTAAAATATTCATTCTTATGTGAACATTTTAGTGTGGGTTCCACCATTTGCTTGGCTCCATGGAAATGTTATTGCTTTGAGTGAAATGTTTCACAATATGGCATTATATCGTCTCTATGGAGGTAAGCAGGTAACACCACAGTTTTCATTGACATTTGCAGAGTGTTGCTGTTGGCTTATCACAACTATGGGCCTGAGAGAGGCTCCACCCTGGCCATGGTTAACACTTACACTTCTGATGTTTTTTGGTGATATGATGAACACAGACTTGGGCACTGACACAGTAACAAAAGAACTGGAGACATTAAAGAGATAAGTATCTTCTACAATAAGAACTAACTAATAAGAATACGATCTCTTCATACACTGCACTGTATGTTATGTATACAATAATAGACACTTATTGTACATAACAGCGCTGTAGCCCATTACTTTTTTGTATTATACCTGTACAATATTGTGTTAAGTTTAAGTATATTTTCTAATACCTATTTGTCTAGATTTTCGAGTGCCTATTTCTCTTCTCTTGCTGTTCTTAAACTGTGGATTACAACACTGTAATTTCCGCATTGTGGGACAAATATAGGTTCTCTTATCTCTTATCTTATCTTAAATATGGGTATTTAGATTATCAATGAACAACATTTAACTGTTATGTATTAGAAGACAATATCTATACTTGATACACAGTTGATTCTGCAATAAAAAAGAAATAGAAATACAGAGGATGTGTGCTCCTCTAGTTTATAACCTGACGTCTTTGCAGACTGACACTGCTCTGCTGACCTGGCGCCCTCCTGCCCTGCTCCTTTTGTCCACAGGAAGTCCATTTTCCTGTTTTTCTGTTCCCTCTGTTTGGATGACACAATCATAATAAAGTGTTAGGCTTGGACCATAGTGTGTACCCAGTGCCAAGGGCCACAAGGGCACTCACCCACATGCAGCTACACCCATTCACATTAAACTCTCACTGATAACGCTGTTTATCATATCAATATTTTTAACTGATCACTGATTCTGGCCTAGGTCAAGTTAATAATCAATGAGGAAGGCCAAAGCACTTGACTCTAAAGTTTTCTCATTCTTTTGCATGACGGATCCAAGACAGATCACCTTTTCTGATAAATAGACTGGTGTAAGAACTGATTCTAATAGTAATCCAGTAGAAGTACCACTAATAGTAGTGATAGTAATTTAATGCCACATATAGCATTATATTTCCAGCAGCATCTCTACGGAGAGAGGCAAGACGTCTTCACATGTTTTATTACCGGTATTTTTATACTATAGAAAAACCTGTTGTTGACATTATGATATAGCATGCACTGGTACCTTGGTGTGCACTGTGCCTTAGATCTAATAAAACATGGATATAAAGCATCATATGTTCAATGTTTAGAGATAGCGACAGAGGAGGGTGACTCTTACATCCCACTATTGTCCAGTTTCCGTCATGGCTGTGCCAAAGCTTCCTCAGGAGACAGACGGCAACAAATGAATAAAACACATGGCAAGAGTCAAATAACATACACATTCACAAAATACACGCAAAAATACATACAAAATACAAAAAAGAAAGAAAGAAAGAAATACCTTATTTTGTCTAAAATTGTGTTTCTGTCCATCTCATGAACTTAATTAAACACAGCACCTTGTAAATTGTTTTTGGGGTATTTAAAACCCTCTTTGTAGTTTTCTGGTTATCACGTTTGCAGTTTACTTAACCCAATTGCCGTTCACTTCTAACACGTTTAGTCTCCTTATGGTGGACAATCCAAGCTGCAAATAATCCAATTAAGTCATTTGCGTACATTTTCCAGAAGGGGGCGGTGTCACGACAGTTTTTAGCACCAAGCAAATTTTTTGCACAACACAAATAGACAATTTGGGCCTCTCCCAAAGTTACAGAAAACTGTTTTTAGTTGTGCTTTAAAATAGTTACACATTGGGCTTAATATAATCCTTCATATGCAAGGAGAAGAGAATTAAGCTAGAGACATGCTGAAGTACAATATTTCAAAAACCCCAAATGTACAAATAAGTAAATAATAAATGCTAATCAATACACATAGAATGTAATGTATGCCTCTTTGCATTTATCACAGAGATTGAATACGATAGAACTAAGCTAGGCCTACTTAATAGCCTATATTGGACAAGATTTTAGATGTGAATTTTCAACATTCTTTTTTGTTTTTGTTTTTTTACATTTTTCGCGATGCATACATCATATTAATACGCTCAAGGTTGTTTATTTTATAGATTAGGGAAATTATAAGTGATGATGGACACTTTGCCCCTGAAGCTTTCCCAGCAGCTCACGGTGACGTCGTCGCTTAGTAACGGATAATGAGCGTAAAGTCAGCAGTGATGGACGCAAATACCGGAAACACTTTTTTTTTTTTTTTAACAAATGATTACGAACCCTATCCCAACCTTTTTCATCAATCACACATGCAACTAATATAGCTCCTACTTTTATATAAGTGTTACAATAAATATTTGATAAGCGTTTGCCAAACTTGCCATACAACCATAGTATTACATAGAATACCATTGACGTTATTTTGTTCAATTGATCTTTAAAAGCCGGGAAATATAAAGTTTTAAATGTGCTTACAATACTGTTCAGTTTAACTCGAGGCATTGTTTTGCTTTATTTTGAAGGGTTGTACCGGATGTGGTGTAGTGTCTGTGCGCTGGGCGAGCGGCGCGCTGACAGCAGCACACCGCCAGGGAGAGCACACTGGAAAACCAGCCGGGAGCGAAAATGTGAAGGTGCAATCTGACTGAGCAGCATTGTGTTGTCACTGGCGTCTGTTTCCATGAAAAGCCACACCGCACAGCGAGAGCGGGAGCTGCACTTTGGGATTTACAAACACTCCTTTATTTTTTATCGGTTAATTTCATCCTCTTTGGAACACCTTTTTTTCTGGATTTGGACTGCGCGCGGTCCCACAGAGATGGAGTGAGCAAAGCATCAATTAGCAGGTTTACTGTATCACTATTTATGCAACTGGGAAGGGGCAAACTGCTCCGAGGAGGTCGTCTCTTGCTGTATGGGATTGTTTTTTGACGGGGACGCTTTGTTTCTGATAAGGACGCATTGGGCATCATGAGTTCCAGTGGTAAGTCTATCCATTCTTGCGCGCTCTGCTTGTGCACTTGAAGCGTTAAGGACAATACCTATGGATAACAGTAATGAGCAAATGAGCAACCAGCCACTGTGAATTAAAGCTTATTAGCAGTACCAGCTCATTAGGTGTAATACAAGACGCTTTTACGCACGACACGCCTTGGTAGTTTCTCTTTCTTACTCATATTTTCAACCATTATTCACATTTTAACTATACAATTCTATATGACTGGAGGTAAACACGTAGTAAGGAGCGTGCTACAAATAGTTTCGCCCACTAATCTGGATAATAGACTTGGAGCAGGTTTAGGGAGGATAGTTGTGCTAAGAATATCTTGGAGGTGAAGTGGCGTTTGAGTACAGAAGGATTTTTTGCATTCTTGTTTAACTTAACAGCTGTTGCTTCCTCGGTCCCTCCCAAATTCTGCTCGCCTTTTCGTCTCCTCTCTCCGTCTCTCTCTTTGCCACATGTGTGTTACTCGTGGTAGACCATGCATATCATCATGAGACCACCCGTGTTTCATTCAGCTGTTCCTAGGAGCCCACCTGTCTCGACGCTCCTGGGAGACGGATGGTGTTTCCCGGTGTGTCTGCTCTGCTTGTACAGTGATAACAGGGCGCATGGTGTGTGACTTGGGCAGCTTTAAGGGCTCCATGGTCTGACCTTACCATCAGCTGACCCCATCCTCTCCCAGCTGAATCAGGCTTTTCCCTCCAGGGCGTTTGGATGTGGATGTTAACTTGTGTGAGGAAACATTTGTGCACTGGTAGAGAGGAGATTCTTGTGACTGTAAGGATGCAATAATATTAAAAAAAGTTTTTAAATGTAATAACGGTGGGTGAGTTACTCTACTTTACTATTAAACTGATCTATATCCATGCAGACAAGTAGTAGTGAGGTTAAGTTACAGGTCAGATTTGTGGAGAGGTGACCCTATTTACAGTAAGGTATTCATTGTGCAATAAAAAACCCAGTGTAATTCAATACATACAAGATATTTAATACTATTTGGTATTCTAAAGCAACCGCATATCTCAGCATATAGTACAAAAGTGAAAAAAAAAAAAAAAAAAACTATATCCAGCTTTCCGAAAACTGGATCAAACCCCATGGACGTTGTAGTTGCAGTTGTAGAACGAAATTTGGGAAGGAATTCATGAAAAAAGAGATTGACAAAAATAACTTTCCGCCTAAAATGAATAAATGAATACAAAAGTTACAGTTGTAGAATAAACTGTAGTAGCACTTTATGGTAGTGCTGTAAAGTCCAGTCTGACTATGTTTCTGTTCTAGGGATTATTATATCTCTGATGACACTGAGATAATAAGTGTGCCCCAACACTTACAGTAAATAAAATTTCTCTAACAATTAAAAAATAAAAAAACTTTCACTACATTATAACACCACAGGCGCTTTCTTCTGCGATTCTGTCTGAGTTTTGTGTCTAAATTCGATGCACTTTTTAGGAGTATCCTCTGCGACACTTGTTATTGTTGACCTAACAAAAAGATCTGCATGAGTCAAACCCCGAGGCAACAGTACATTCCATAACTGTCAAGAGGCGAGTTGAAGTTTACTTAAGTACATCAGGTCACATCCTCCCCGTCCTCTCCATTTTGACTGAAGAGACGAGAGATCGCTGCATCATTCATAACACAATCTACTCTGTTGTTGTGCGCTGCTCCATTATTCATCCAACGCTCCCAACTCTCTGATCCTCGTCTCTGTCCATGGGTAGGGCTGGGTAGGGCTGCACAACTTAAAGGGTCAATTTTATTTTTAGAGTTAAACAATTATTGTATTAGTCAACTATTTTTGAGATTATAAAGGATTTTTATTGACACATCAGGAGCAGGGCTGTAGGATGTAGTGATTAATTGACGTACCAGTTTTAGGATTAAAGGGCTTACGCTGTTTTCTAATTTATGTTATAATGTTATTTCCTCATCAGGAACATACCCGGAGTTGTGTTTTGTTTCATTTGCACTTAGGCTTCCACTTGCATTTAGGTTGAGTTCTTTTCCCAAACTGAAAACACTCTTTGTGATGTCATGTGGTAATAAAGGAAGTGCTTCTCTGTGCTTTTAAACATCATACACCTTCACTGGAGTCATTTGGATCATTAGCAAACTCTTCTGATAAGGCAAAACAGAGCATTTTGAGCTTTAGAAATGTAGACAAACTAATGTTAAAGGATTAACTGCATGTTTTTGAGGACAATAACAACATAACATTATAACATGGCTTAATGCTCACGAGTCCAGTTTGTGTAATAATATGAATAATATTTTGCTATGCTTCTTCAATGTGTCTAAATGGGAAGGGCATAATAGTGTGATTTTAAAAACATGTGGTCAAACAGGATACTAGCAGCGCTGTGTGAGTCTACTGTGTTGTAGCGGTGCTTTGACCTCAGACTGTCACCTGGACTGGGGCAGATGGTGCAGTGACAGGTTCTGAAGCGAGGGCAGCAGGCTGGAGAAATAGCAACGGACCACCACACACATGTCCCCTTTGCTCCAGGAATATGTGAACATCAGTGAGCATTTTAGGCTGTGCAGACTCCTGGCTTTACTGTGAAGTGACTGTGAAAACCTGCTGCCAACATACATTTTAAAGCCACATTATGTAACTTTTTAGCCTCCAAAAATAGATTTTGGTTGTGTTTATGCCACTAAAAAACATGTGTCCTACTCTGGGCAGGCGTGCACAAACCTGATTCTTTTTTGGCCTGTGGGAGGGCAATCTTCTGCTTGTTCCCATGGGAATGTTGTTCCTTTGGCTTTAATCCTTTACAGTATGGAATAACACTTATGTACATCCACGGACAATGCTCTGAAGTACAATTTTTTCTACCTCCATAGAATTACACGGGTGATGTGCTCCCTCCAGGCAGTTACACACTGTATCTTTAAATTATGTTTTTCATGTCTTTCATATTTGTTGTTTTGCATTTGTTTGGCTCTGTATTTTGCATTAGTGTGTAATTTTCCATCAGGTTGGATAATGATGTTTAATCAACTTAAATTCACTGCATTAGGAGTGATCTGGACCCTTTAATCACAATGAAAATCATGCACTTTACCATGTTTCAATCATTTAACTGACAATAACGAATATTTTGAAGGCCAAAACCCCTGGTCACCTGTGTCATTTCTAAACTCTAAATAGAGAGTGAACAAAACTCAAGTTATGACTTCTTGCTGGCAACAACTGAAGTAATGTAGTACATTTATACCATACCCCATACCACTGTACAATAACTCAGCCTTAGTAGATAGACCTCTTGTATATGTATACCTGAGAAACATTTGTATTACTATATTTTTATATATTTTTAATTTTTACTACATATACATTTATTCAATTCTGCCTTATTTGACTCCAGTCTCTTGTTATTTTTACTACTTCTTTTAATGTAGCCTATTATTACCATTTATATCTTTGCTCTTTGTTATTATAATATATTGTGATGTGTGAGCTACTGTGTCTAAATCATTTTGCCTCTGGATCAAGTCTAAGTGAGTCAAAGCCACAAGGTAAAAGATATAAGTGAACATTGCTGAAGATTCTTGTGTGGCCAATAGACATAAAACCGAAAGTTCAGGTTTATCAGTTTTTATGTGGTTCTGTGCTGTAAAATGGTGGTAAAAAACAGAAAAATTCCCCAAATTGTAACTTCTTGAATAGATTCATTGTGTGCGCTGCGTGGTTTGTACAGTGAGTAGGATCCTGGTGAGAGCTAAAACACATGTTGATCAATAGAGCGATCATTGAGCCCAGGGACTAGAGAAGAGTACAGCAGTACATCAGACAGCACTGACACCTCACTCTCTGTTATAAAACCAAACCCTCACTGACATCCAGCACTTTGTCATTATGTTAATGTGGACAGTATTTACAGTGAGTACAGTTACAGTGCGTATTTACACTACATGCACTTCGTAAGCAGAAATGAGATTGCAGGGGACATAAACTAAGATGTGACTATTAATTATTTGAGCCTAGTAGCTTGAGAGGGCAATCCAGTTCATCAAGATGTTTAGGCGTACAGTTTTATGCAAATTCTTAGACAGGTTTTGAAGAATGGTTGTGAACAATGCTGAGGAATTAATGTGCAAGAAGTATGGGGCATTAGAATATGTGTCTGAGATTTGGGAGAAAACGTTGTATTACAAAACTAATGCTTCTGAAATTAGATGAGCTTTTTATATTTTACAATTCATCGTGTCCAAGTTAAACAGATCCAAAGAGACAGTAGCTCAGTTGCTAGACTGATCTGAAGGTTGCGGTTTAAATCCCGCTCCCAACATAAATGTCAGTAGTTGAGCCGTCAGATCCACTGGCTTACAGGTTGGCAGCTTCCCTAGATAAATGCTGTTGTTGCATCTTTGGGCAAGACACTTAACCTGCCTCACCTCCAGTGTGTGTGTACACTGCTATATGAGTGTAGTCCCTTGAAGGTGGAAAAGCTCTATATACAAACGAGACCATTCACCATTTCAATACCTATTAATTTTGGAATTAGATTTGTGTATTTTAAATGAACAATTCTCAGTGTTTAAGACACATTCAAAGCATGTTTTATTATTTCTACATACAGATTACAGAAAGATTTAGCTCATTGTGAACAACATTGCATTATATAGTTGCAACAATTGTAACTGTCAGTTTGTATTCAGTTGTGATTCAGGTCCTTGCTCTTTCCACTGAGCCTGAAATTCCACAATTTGGAATAAAAAAAAAAATAAAACATTTAAAAATCATTACATAAGATTTGCTGTTTCAAGAAGGAAAAAAAAAATTTTTAGACCAGAAGGACAGTGTATGATTCATGTTCTGGACATCTCAGACAGTGACAGAAAGCTCTAAAAATAATAGATTTTGCTGCGTGTCCCTGTGTCAGTGTGAGCTGTGAGGAGTGTGAACACAGGTAGACAGGGATGCGCGCCAAATCCTATATGATCCAGTGTACTCGGCCGCCTCATCTGGAGAGAGCTTCACCCAGAGCCAAATACAATTTATCACTCTCTCCACCAGACACCTTAGTTCAATAACAAGGTGAACAAAAGGGGGGAGACAAAGACCCCCAGCTGCAGGCCCATGCTGCTGGTGCACTGCTGAATATCTCCACTCAACTTGTGTGTGTAATTACATATACTGGCCGTAATTGGTTTGCAGCATAATATGCAAATTTAAACTAAATTGGGCAAAAACTTGCACATTATAATTGTAATGCTTTTACTATCACATTTTTTTGCAAATTAAAGGTGCAGTATGTAACTTTTCAGGTAGAGTACAGTAGAGTACAGTACAGTACATCACCAAATATTCTTAGTGTTTCTTGGTCTTGTTGCTTTGAGTTCTGTCTTGCATGAATTAAATTACAGGTGTTTTAATTGCTACATAATACACTGAAAAACATGCTTTCCTACTGTTAGAGCCATTTCAAATCTCCACAGATCTGATTTGTAACTA
Source organism: Scartelaos histophorus (assembly GCA_000787155.1). NCBI lineage: Eukaryota > Metazoa > Chordata > Actinopteri > Gobiiformes > Gobiidae > Scartelaos > Scartelaos histophorus. The sequence goes on from KN510110.1 coordinate 15,174, forward strand.
CCAGCCTAAAGTCACACTGCATATGGAAGAATCTAGGTGAAGTGATAGCAGCTATAGTGAACCTTTAACTTGATTTATTTTTTTGGATCCCAGCAGAGCAGTTTCCTGCTGTAAATTACCTTGATATTGGGCCAGAATGATATATGCATATATTGTTTTTTAGGTATCCTTGCTTGAGACAATATGTGGACAATAAACTCGGGCCAACATTTGCCTTGCATTTTGTGAAATTGCGCTTCCCTTTTAACAACTTGAAAGAAGTTTTTAGAACAAATGATGTGTATGAGAGCACTGTAACATTGTGACTATATTGTGCAGTGTCTTAAAGGCGTTCTTGTTACGACCTTGACTTTTGAGAGGATTGAATGATCATCCGGCTGTCAGCAGCCGTTTGACCCCTCCC
>KN510117.1:7596-19519 GCA_000787155.1 Scartelaos histophorus
TGCACAGTGTGTCAACAGCCTCATATTAAAGGCAATATACCATGAGAGTGGCCCTACAAGCTTCATATCTGCTGCGTATCCCCATCGGATCTATTAATGTTTATGGCACTGTACATTAGCCTGTGTCTACTCCCATTATCACTGACATACTGCAGAGCCAACACATACTGCATCAAAGAAAGTCCTCCACCATGCACAGATACAAACAAACACCCCATTCTTTTTTTTTTTTTTTTATAGTAAAAGCATTTGAAGAATCATGTATGGGACATATTTGGAGATGCATTCCATATTCAGAGCACGGAACGGCGTGTGAAGTGTGTTATGCTCAGCCATGTTGTGTGAGGAAAATGCTATTTGAGTGTGTGGCCTCTGAGGCGGCGGCAGAGATTCATGTCTGGATGTAGTTTCTGCTCAGGTTTTCTTTCCATGACTTCAATCACACAAGGAAAATGGGAACATGCACCCGTATTGAAACCCAAACGCCGTGTTCATACAGCCAAACAACAACTGTTATTGTGCTCATATATGTGGTCCAGATGTGAGATCAGTGTTAAACAGAAACTAGAGCATGCATGTAATGAATGTTTTCAGCAACACACACTGACTGTAAGAAAAATGAAATACAGAACAGACAGAGAAATTCCAACTGTTATGAGAGATTTTCTTAAAGGTAACTTTTCTCGCAAATGCTTTTTCTCCAGGGTATCAAGCCTTTCTGACCAAGTTACAGGTCTGATCTGTGGAGAGGCAGCCCCACTCTGCCAGAATGCTGTTTTTCTAGGGATTTTTGAGTTATGAAACCACCTATAATTGAATAAATGTAAAGAAGAGCTGTTTAATGTCATGCAAGAACAAGAACATATCCATAAAAAAACAGAAGGGGACGGACCCCAACCAAAAAGTTACAGAGTGCACCTTTAAGTAGATTTAACATACTTTACTGTCGCCATATGCTACTTTATCTATCACATTTGAAACATCCTTTAGGGGTCAAGAACAGCAGGAAACCTCTCCAGATCTTCAGCGAAAACGTCGATATATTTACAAAAGTGGAAGTGTCTGGAGTATTAGAGTTTAATTAGTTTAGATTTAGACTTAGACACACTTTATTGATCTACAGGGGAAATTATTTGGATAGGGGGAGTTAAAACTATCAGTACTGTCAATAAACTGCAAGAACTGGACTCGTGACTATATTGAGGGTCCAATTTTTGCCCACAGTTATTGAAGAAAGTAAATCTTAACTTAAATTCGGTTAACTAGTCCGTGCTGACAACCGACTCCGGCCAAGTTGTATTTCCACGTCCCGTTTACCCTCCCAGAGTAATAGTAAACCATTTAGGCTATAAGCATTCGCTATCTCAGCCTTCATTTTGAGGCAATACTCCAAATAACAAAATACACAATCTCAGCTGTTCAATTTTAGCCCAACAATAAGTGAAAAGAGCTTTGCACCGGAAATTAATTTTCTCCAGGAAATGCTATTTTGCCTTGAATTTATGAGCCGAAAAACACAGTGACTTGTTTATATTGTGAGTAAAATATAATGAAGACCGAGCAGACCAATTACAAGTTTGTGGCCATACAGGAAGCCGTGCCCTGATGAGTAATTACGCAGAGCCAGACGCCGCAGACTCCTATGGCGCATGTACAGTCCGCATTAGCATGTAAATCTCCCTTTAGAGTACGCACACTGGAGTTTTATGGGGATCTAATGCAGTGAAGGAATTCTCTTAAAAGACGCAGTGTCAGACAATAGAACATAAATCCTATAGTATACTGTATGCAAAATATCCCAAAACAAATGAGATTCTGCCCCAGTGAAACTATGGGGACCTTTGTGTCGAATAACCCAAGGAAAGCGTCGTCCTAACAACATCACCGGGGACTATGGTAAAGCCAAGAATATGGATCTGTAGAATTAGATTCAAATGATATTTCCAGGAAGGTACGTTTGATTAATATGTGTCATATTTCAGCGCGCACTATGTTCTTAATATAGCCAAAAGAAGATCTCTCTCTTTTTTTTTCAGTTTGCACAAGTTTTTTTTTAGACGACCCTGCAATGACTTAAACATATAAAGTTATTTCATTACTTATTTTAGTTATTCATGCGCCCTTTGAGCTTCGTAGCAATAAATCTGTATGTTCCTCCATATTACGGTTTTATTTTTTAAAGGTTTTATATTACACAAAAGGGATTATTGTGTGTTTTAAGCCACGTTATAATGCAAAAACATACCTAGAGTTGTGTTTAAATTCTGATTTATCACAGGGTTTTGAAAATGAAGTGGTAATGTTGGAGTTAACAGCTGCTGTTGACCTTCAGCTCAGTGGAGATCAGAGAATAGAGGTCAATTCCAGCGCTGAAATCATCCAAATGAATTTAGTTTAGGTGTATGGAGTTTAAAACACAGTGATTTTTGAGGATTTTTTGAGAAAAGAGCCTAAATATGCAGGTTTTGTGTGTTAAACATGTGTGAATGGGATGAGGAAACAACATTATAACATAAATCAGAAAATTGCGATATCCATTAAGGTCAGAAAAGCTAAACTAAGCTAATGAAGTCCTCCACATTTTCGGGAGAGGCGGTGGTGTCAGAATCCCGTGCCCCGCGCTGCTCTAACCTCTCCAGCCCCGGCTCATTGCAGGTGACCGGTGTGACCTGACCCGACAGAGCGGTGAGCCACAGGGCAGAGCTCTCAGGCCAAATCACAGTCATCTGCCCCCACTCACTCACGGGGAACAAAGAGACGCCACTGTGGCCATAATAACAGGCCTCACAATCAGGGAGAATGACACAGAGATGCATAAAGAAAACTCCAACCCAGAGATCTTAAAAGGAGGTCTGTATTAGCTACAACTAGGCCTGTCGTGAAAACTCATTTGGAAATGCGATATATTGCTGTATAAGTAAATATAGATGATAAATGATAATATCCAAACCAAAAAACTGCAATAAATAAACAGCACTTAATTTGTTTGAGTGCATTTAGATCAAAATTCAACCTTCAGATCTTATCATACTGCAGAAAAAAAAAGAGAAACGCCATAAAATAAAAATATTGTTCCATTTATCAAATATTGAATGATAAATTCCAGGTGCGATGCGTTATAATTTGTACACTTAAACTACATTAGGATGACAGTGTAGGTATAGATTTAAATGATGGGCCGTCAGTGGTTCTGACTGTGAATTGTGATTGTGCCCTTAGGCAAGAGCCTGCACCCACCTTGCCTAATATGACTTGAGTGATTGATGGTTAAAGCGTTACATGTATAAACCCAATAAATCGCTTTTGATCCGTCGTTTCTTCACTTACACATTAGCGTCACGTTGTAGCGTTCAAAAACGAAGCACAAAAGACGAGACGATTTTTTCCACGAGCTTTAACAAGTCCGTATGAAATGAAAAAGGCAGACACGGACTTGCGAATCACACCTTTCCTTTGTAGTACCCATGGGAAGTCCTCCATCTTGCGGTAGCCCGAGGTGTTTCTCGTGAGGGTCAAAGGTCACGGCCTCCATCAGACTCCTCAATCCTCAGGCAGCGCCGCCCGAGACTCAAAAGCAGGACAGGAAGTCAGTATATCGGCTCTACACAACCTCCATGTGTCTCTACGAGCCAAATGTTTGTTATAACTAGGGCTGCACGATATTGAAAATGAATGCGATATGCGATACGGGTGTCAAGCATTGCGATAACGATATTATTGCGATATTTTCTTTTAACCTAAAAAAAATGCTTGGTACATTCACATGTTTGCCTCTATGACGTTTACCTGTGTTCCACATGGTTAGAAAACTAAGAATAAGCTCCTGCAAAGTATTAAACTTGTTAGGAGAACAGCCGTAGGCCACAACTTTATTACAGATGTTTTTGCGACTGTACCTGCGTAACATTGGTTGCTGAAGTTTTTGACTGAATAAAATCACTGTATAGCTCCCTGTGGTTGCGTTCGAGGTGGCTGTGTAAGTTCGTCGTGTTTCCTCTCGACGTTGCGATAACTTTCCGGCACGACTTGCGCAGCACTTGCGTCTGTGACACGTCGTCCCGTCTGAAGCCAAAGTCCCAAATTCCGGAGCTGCTGTGCTTTTTAGGCACAAGTTGTTGGCTGTTGTCGTCTTCACTGACTTCTTCATTCCCCGCCATGGTGACTGTAGTGTTTTCCCGTCATGCACTGCGAGTCCACGCGCTCGCTCTAGCTAGCAAAACATTACGTTTAAGGGCGCGTCGGAATTGTGAACTCCAGAACGCAATAAACTCACGATTCACACATAAAACAATTAAAAAATATCGCGCATCTTTGTGATGTGGATATCGCACGTGCCATTATCGCGATGATGATATTTTTTCGATATATCGTGCAGCCCTAGTTATAACTTACGAAATTAAATCCTTACTCGTCTCACGCTATAAAAACATGCAACGTTCAGCAGTTTTCTACAAAAGTCCCCCAAACTTATGACGGTGACAGCGATCGGAGTCGTCGTCTCACCGAATATACTGTACCAGCCGCTCCACAAACCTCATCAGGCACATCTGTTCACAACACCAGAAAACAAGAGAGGCATTAACAAACAAATAGATAACAATTAGTCACGACTCAAGTCCTCCTGTTCCATTAGACGCAAGGAGAGAAAGGAGGATCACACGGCTCAGAGTTAAAGCAAAGAAACTGTATTAGATCTGTGGAGAGTTGCCCCTAAATCGCAGAAAGAATCGTTATATTTTCGAGCAACAGAAACTCTCCTTATAAATAAACGCTGGATGGAAATGTACAAAAACATCTGCGTGGAGACTTTAAGGTTTATGTAACTCAGTATTCCACATCCTGCAACCAAAAATGATTACAGCTCTGTGATAACTTGTGAAAGTGTAGAAGTTTATGTTTTAAATCAGAGTCACTCACTGTGTGCCCTTGAATTATAAAGTTCTGACGATTTTGAGGTTTCAGTTTGAATATTCCTCTTCCTGAAAATCTTCTGCGCAATTTAATTAAAATTCCGGGGGGTTTTTTTTGGGATTATATAAGCAGAAACGAGTGGTCAGAACTGTAAACCTCAACCTTGAACTTTCAGAAGTATCCAGGACGCAGATAGAACCACCACGTAACTCTCAGTGGTCGATAGCTCCAGAATCGTTGCTTATGCAAATCCTGGCACCGCAGAAACCTGTTTGGCCTGTACCCGAACCCTAAAACGCTGAGCCAAGATTATAAACAGAAATACCTTGCTGAGCTGGAGGACTTGCCCATTTGGCATGTTTTAGGCTGAAGGGTGGAAGCTAAGGCACCATGGAAACCAACAAAGACACAGGGAGAGTACGTGCATTTTCCGAAGAGATTTATAACTGAACTTGGCGGCACCTGGTGTACCAAAAATATCCTCTATATACGACGGTTTAATTACTCGAAGATTACTGCATACCTACGCAAACACAAACGCCGCGTCCTTAAACAAAGACATCAAGGGCTGCATCTTTTCCTGTCGACGTGGTGCCGGCGTGTCACTCACTCTGCATTAGGAGAAGATTCGGTACACAGCCGGGGGTCAAAGGTTAAAGCTATTACGAGCTGGGTGGCTCCACTTACTGACCCCCCGACCCCATTCCTTTACACATCATCTGTCTTTTCTTTTCAGCAACTTCAAACTGACCCCACGGCGGCAGGTGATCGCAAACTTCTTCCCCGGCTCCAAAATAGACACTACACGGGCTAATTCATCTACTCCTCGTACGACTTTATGATTGCGTTCTGAATAATTTGTGCTAGAGTTCCCCATTTTCCCCTCAGCAGCGGTAACATCTCCTTCAGGATGCTTTCCCCCTTTTTCCATCCTCCAAATATTTTACGCTGTCTTTTTATTTTTGATGAGAGAAGGGAAGCAGAGGTCTAGCTCCCAACGTTATGTATAAATATTTCATTAGGTTTTGCAGTTATACCAGCCAGTACGGAGCACGCCCAGACTTCTACGCCCACGGCAGGAGACAGGGATGCAAGGGAGAGCAGGTGTCGTTGGCAAATGCTAATTGAACAGTCCACGGGTCACTGAGTCTTCCTGTTCTCCCGATGCACAAGATGTAGTCTGCCAAAGCACTATCTGTATGGAGATTTACGGTGCTGAGGAAGGAAGCTACATTATCTGCGCAGGAACTAAGATTTACACCCATGCAGTAGTAAAATGCTTATCTGGTTAGCCATGATCTGTTTATAGATAAGGATGCAGAGTGTGCCAAAGGTGGAGAAGCGCATACTCACGACGAAGGCCGACCGTGATTTTTAAAGATTCGGTTTTAGTGCAGCAGTGAAGCGGGACGTCAAACCGCTCGATATTACACAAGACTGAAGAATGGGATGGGCCACTCTCCAGTCACGATAATCTACTATATCGACTTCTTTCTCGATATATGAAAGCTTTTGGAGTTTTCTTGCAAACGTGGGGAGAATTGGGGGATTTTTGTTGTGATACAATAAGATTTGAGCTGTAGAGGGTGGAATAAATACGTTAAATGGCTAATTATTGGCTCACTCTGCATGTATTTGTTGCAGCTCAGGCGTCGGATTATACCGCTTGGTGTCAGTGTCGTAAAGTAGTTTCAGTATTATCATTTATCGTGGTATTCGTGGTATCTTTTTCGCTTGGTGTGTGTCGTAAAGTAGTTTCAGTATTATCATTTATCGTGGTATTCGTGGTATCTTTTTAGGCGGTTTTACCTATTGATTCCATAATACTTTGCAGAGTGTGCCAAAGGTGGAGAAGCGCATACTCACGACGAAGGCCGACCGTGATTTTTAAAGATTCGGTTTTAGTGCAGCAGTGAAGCGGGACGTCAAACCGCTCGATATTACACAAGACTGAAAAATGGGATGGGCCACTCTCCAGTCACGATAATCTACTATATCGACTTGTTTCTCGATATATGAAAGCTGGAACGATATCATTTGGAGTTTTCTTGCAAACGTGGGGAGATTTGGGGGATTTTTGTTGCGATACGATAAGATTTGAGCTGTAGAGGGTAGAATAAATATGTTAAATGGCTAATTATTGGCTCATTCTGCATTTATTTGTTGCAGCTCAGGCGTTGGATTATGTCAGTGTCATAAAGTAGTTTCAGTATTATCGTTTATCGTAGTACTCGTGGTATAGTATTAGGCGGTTTTACCTATTGATTCCATAATATTTTGCCATGATATAATCAAAAAGCAAAGTCACAAATGCTGATCTTGATCATTTCTATTACTGACTAGACCCTTGAACCCGCTGTATTCCAACAAAACACACTTTTTAAACATTTTAGCTCCATCTGTTTTACATATAGTTGACCCTGCAGTATCTCTGGAACAACAACTACCAATTATATCCCATTTGCGTAGACTTATTACAAGAAATTATTCATTAAAATATCTGATGGTATAACTGACTTCATTATAATCTCATCTAGTCTTGTTTTTGCAGACCAAATCTCATGGGATTTGTCATGATTCTTCTGCTTTCTGGACTGAAACAAAACATCTTCTAGGATTAAATGCAACAAAATTCATGGGCTTGGAAGTACATAACAAAACTCATCACTCATTTCCTTTTCAAACTAATTTATCTGGATTTTTATCCGTTTAGACAACAAAGCAGGAAGGTACATAAATGCTACATCAAAACAATATTATAAGCGAATACGTGCGCAGTCGACTATTTTGCTTGTTAAAATTGCAAGTCACTTCTAGTCGTCTGTTCCAACTCAACTTCTCCAATTTATAGTGAGCACAAACTTTCTTTCTACCTAATGTGTTGAAGCACATGCACAGAAATATGCACATCCAAATAATTCAGAGCCAACATTCCCATTTCTCTGAATAGACTTCTTTATAGTGGAAATAGTCCCAGACACACTATAACATAAATGAGAAAGTGCGAGTGATGCAGAGTGACACATGCCATCTGAGGCCTGGTCTGTACAGCTCATTAAAGCAGTACCCAGCCACTGCACACTACAGCGCCTCACCAATTATGTTCTCTCAGCCACCAAAGACATGGATGACTTATTCATACCAGGCTCGTGTAGCAGAGTCAGACTAGAAGAGAAATGTGGAATATGCTTACCTAATAGCAGCAGCGGCGGAAGAATCAAGCGGCACATGGAAGAGAGGGAAAATGCATTGTTAGGGACAAATACCTTAAACATGTCAAATGATTCAGCATGGATAATGTATGCGGCTACATCTCTAAAAGATGGCAGGAAATACCACTGAAGCAAGGTTACATTTTAGTCAGAAAAGAACTGTACTGTACTGTGTATTGATTCAAATATGCATGTAATTTTAGTCAGAAGACATTCAAGGAGCTTTAAGATCCTGAAAAAATGTTGCCCAAATGTCACAAAAAAGTGTAACCAATCAGGGCTTAAAGTAAGAGTATATAAATATGAAATAGAAACAATATTTGGGAACATTCTCCATGGAAAATATGTTTCATTTCATACCATGCAGGATTATAGCCAAAGGAATGACGTTTTCGAGGAAATAAGCAGGAGGAGACACACAGGCCTAATAAGAGTCTATTTTATGGAGATTCAAGCCCATTCAGAGGCCTGTTTTTGTACATTTTTCAGTGTTCAATAATTGAAAAACCTGCTTTTAGTCTATTTTTTTAGCAAAATTGCTACATCCTCGACAAATCTTTTTTCTTGTGCTGTGGATTCTACCTGGATGACAGAGTTACAAGGACATGCTGCGGCTTTAACTAAATAACCACCCAAACTCACTAACTTTCATGCACTTCCAAAATAGCCTTTCACTGGAGTCATATATACTGTTCCAAAATCAGCACTTAAGAGAGTTCTGTTCTTGAATTATTTTAAACACACTGTACGTAACATAGTACCTTACATTACAAAGAAAATAAACAGTATAATCAGCAGTGATAATTCAACATATTTTTGGTGACAGGTGGTTTCAAATTCTGCTCCACCTTTAGCTCGGCTTATTAACACCAGAACCCGAGCGACATGAAAGTCAAGTGTATAAGCATTCCCTTGTGCACGAGTCAAAGCAGAGGCCCCCTGTGAAGCTACACATGGCTCTGCTTCAGCGTCAGAGGAAAGGAACCCAGGAGGAACACATGTTTCCGGGAGCACCATCAAGAACGTCGCACACACTGAAGTTTACAGAGCGCGGCGACCGGCTGTAATTAGAGCTACGCGGACCTGCTTCTATTTGTTTTCATTTGCGTGATTTATCCCCTTTCATTTGGCAGCTGGCTAACATGTCCCAGACCATCAGAGCACCGTGGCCTGGGGTAAGAGGATACGGCTGGTCTTTGTAGAAAAAAAAAATCAGTTTTATGGAGTTTTCTGGACCGCAGTTGGGGCCACCTGTTGTGCAGTCATACTTAAGGGTATATAGATATCAGCCACGGAGGGTTAGCCAGATATTACATGTGACCGAGCATATTTTCTTTGGGTAAACACTTTCCTTTTAATTGAGGGCCAGGGGCGAAATGGGATAGGAGCAGGATGAGGTGGGATGTACCCTTAAGACCTCAGATGGGTTATTAGATATTTGAACAGCAAAGCGGGGATCTCTGGTTGCCCCGGGGGGAAGATCTGCTGATGATTTTGAGGCTTCGGTCTGTGCATTACAAACAGACAGAGGCAACACGAGCCCGGCATCTGCGCGCATCTGCAAGAAGGGCTTTTTGGGGCGAAGAAGAAATCAATCAAAAATATCCAACATCTGCTCCAGAAATGATGTTCTTTACTGCAGCAGAATCTACAAACCATAAACCCCAATATGGAAGACCAAATGATCCGCGACGTATGATTGAGGCGCCTGTCACCGTTCGCTCGCAACCACAGTTCTGACGCACTTGTCGACTCTGCTTCCCTCATCACTTTCCACTTAGCTCCCGTTTATGTACAAGAGAAAGAAACTCGTGCAATTATGAGACCACGAGTTCAGGCATGGCGGTTTAGGCAGGTCAGTACGGTGCAACGCCAGTGGTTAGCCTCGTTATGCTATATACCCTGTGCTTTAACTCTAATGGACAGTTTATATATAAATAATTAATTAGCCCCACATCACCCCAAGCCCCACAAAACCAAAACCACCAAAAACTCGTTGTGCGTAATATAGGAGGTTGTTTTCTGTCTGTTATAAGTTAAAACATTTATAGTTAATAGTGATTCATAACTTCTATTAGGTTATTAGTAGCCAGGCTGGCGCCACCTAGCGCCTCCGCTCAATTTCATTTTACTCCAGCTACTAGGTCAGGGAACGACTAATCAGGGACGGTCCGCTTGCGAACGAAAAACAGTCGCCCAATCAGCGAACAGAGACGAGGCCGTGACGTCTAACGTAAGCGTCCATCCGGGTCTGTTTGTAGTTTTGTAGCCAAGCTAGCTTTGTAGCCAAGCTAGCTGCACAGAAACGGCAACGATCGCTGACACTCATGCTTTCCGGACTACACTGACTGTTTGGGCGCATTACACACGTCACGTCCGGTTACGAGCAGAAAGCAGCGATTGGTTAAAGCAAAAAAGAACCCACCCACTGTGGAGCGAACGAATCCCAATGGCGCGAGGTCAGACGGTTTCCACGGAGTGAAAAAAACACGGAGTGAAACCGTCTGATGCATCAGGCTAGGTTATTAGTGCAATTCTTTGGCCAGAAAACCAAACTATGGCGACACAGTGGAATAGTGACTGTCTGTAAATGTTAGCTTTGTGTTTAACTCGGTATAATCCGTGCTTATACTCGCTAAAATTGGTTCCATCTGTGACCTCAAACTAAAATAAGTGGAAGAGGATGAATCAAAGAGATATGTGGCTAATTCACTAAGCAATTTGTTTTATGCCATTGCAAATAACGTTTAGTATCTCCTAAATCTGGAAGCAGACACCAGACGGTAACTGCAATAAAGATGGTATAAAAAAAACGGCAGAGAAAACATGGCTGACAAACGGTCGGAGTCTGTTTCCCTCCTTCTTCAGTCTAATGACCGGGCCTGCCTTTCCTCAAAGCTTTTGTGTGCACAGCTGATCAAGCCCAGGTACAGGCGATTTACAGTGTGGCCGGCCCGCAGGCAGCCGAAAGGTCTGGGAACATCAATAAAGGGTTAACCAGCGCCGATAAGATTTAAAGGGGCAGTAAGTGGCTCCATTAGCCCAACCGACTGGTGCACCCGTAGGGCTCGAGCGGTGCAGGAGGCAGGGTGTACAAGACGAAGATGCCCCCGAGACATGAGGGTGCCGGGGGAAGAGGGAAAAGGAGAAAGAGGGAGCGCGAGCTGGAGGCCAAACTCCAAAGTGTGCTGCTGAGGCGTCAAATCAAAGCTACTGTTCTCGCCCGTAGCCACTGGGCAGAAGGCGCTACAGTCATTTGGAACGGAGCAGGAAACGCTACAGGAAATGAGAAAAAGACCGAGACGCCGTGTCATGCCACCGGGGCTACACGACTCCGCAGTCTGCACATCTGCCACTGATCAAGCGTGGATCCCAGCTAAGTTTAACTGCCAGCAAAATCTGCGCTCAAAGTTTACGAGACGATCCGAGCATTAATCAAGAGGATTTCCTGCCCCGCTCCCTGTTCTAAACTTCGACATGTTGATGTTCGAGTGAGGGATTCTCCCATCTCGGTCCGCTCCTGTGATTGTTTGTAAAGCTGTCTGTTGCCACTTAACACTCTGTCAGGGGTCCTTAATTAGCGGCCCCTACGAGAGGTTGATTGCGATTGGTCGGAGCGCCGGAGGGGTTGAACCTGGCCCATGTGTTCTTGTGATTTAATGCTGTCTGTATACTGTTGTGGACTTGTAATTAGCTGAAGTTAAACAGACACCGGTTGACCTGCCAAGCGTTTGTGTCATTGGATCTAGAGGCTAAACATGGGTTCTCCCAAGAAAAATCTCCACAAAACAAAAACTACA
>JACN01105728.1:0-10324 GCA_000787155.1 Scartelaos histophorus
GACTGTCCCTGGTAAACAGGGATGTCTGATCACCTTATACAGGCTAACGGGAGCTAACAAAGTGCTGCTAGACTAACTAACAGAGCGCCACAGCAGAATGTGTGAAAACTCAAACATGAAATAAACTAAAAAAAGCATCAGACAAATCCAGACCAGAAAGCTAGCAGGAAAGGAAATATGACAAGAAACAATACTTTGAGCTTCCCCTATTTCAAAGAGACACAGCTGCCACTGTTGTATATCAGTAGTCTAAGAGTGTGATCATAGGTGCAGGCCAAATAATCATCCAAATCAACCAAATCATTACTCATGATTGAAAACAGATTTTTAATATTTTCTAAATCCCATGAGTACCTGTATTTGTATTGTAAAAATGTGTATATTTAAATCTATGGATATGTGTGGTAGTTGTAGCATTGGGCCCATATGTGCTGCCTGTGTGAATGAAAGCAGTGCTACACAAGAGTTTGCTGAGGCAGAAACTTTACATCTGTTTGAACACAGACCTGTCAGAAACACAACCCAAGAGAAATGAACAGAGATGGATTAATAAGACAGGTGAAGTAGGAAAAAATTCAAGATTCATGAATCTTTTTCCTCTTATACTTTTCACTGAAAGTTTGTAGTTTCCTTTGGGGCAGGTCGGTACGTAAGTGTCTCGAGTGTGTAAATGAACCATGCAGCTGTTTGAGCTCCCAGAAGAGACCGACATCACAGATCACTTTAGATAAGATGTACCGACACAAAAATGAGATGATTGGGTAAGAGAGATCGCAGACTCAAGATGGCAAAAAGCAGATATAAAATATAGACTGTATAAAGAAATGGGACAGGATCATGATCATGGAGCCAGAGTCGGTGGGAGTCAAGCACACCCATTCTCTCCCTATTTGTTTCCCTATTTGTTAAACAGTACTAAAGTAAATGTATTTTAGTGATTCACTGATAACGGTCTTACCATTCCAAATAGAATTTTAATATGATTTACATTTTATCATCAAGAAACTTTTGTAATATTTGGGCACAGCAGAATTAGACATCTGTGGGTTTATAAGTCAAAATAGTTAACACTTGAGATACTACAGGCTAATTTTAAAACCCATACTTTTATATGCACTTTAATTTGTGCAGGGAGTTGAAACCTGCCTCTTCAATCTCTTCTTTCAGAGTGTGAAGTTAAATTTTGATTTGACAGAGCGGTGCTTGTCTCTGTGGAGATATTGTCAAAAGGCTAAAGTGATCAGAGAGAATCTTTAAAGAATAATGATCTGGGCTTCCATTAAAAATCAAATTACATTTCACACAAGCGACATATTTCTATCTGAGACCATTTGAAACGCGATGAGGGGATGACAAGACTTTGGGGTGGAGGAGTGTAGTCACAAATCAATGATCATAATATGAATCTTCAACAGACTGGCTTCTACAAATCTTTCTAGTCTGTCAAATAAATATAAAAATGTATTATTACATTTTAATATATTGTAAAGTAAAGTAATGTAATGTGTATGACATAAGTGAAAAATAAGATAAGGTTCCTCCTACACTGTGTGGTGCTACACTTAATGCAGCCACCTGGGTTTAGGAGGTTTCAGCTGTTGCAGTGTGGAGTTTTACAGTCTTATGATCCTCGTCTTTAAAGTGGGGGTATTTTACTTTTGTGGGGTATTAATGGCTAACACATAATATGTTTAGATCACCATGTTGCGTTTAATTGTTTGGAGAGAAGCAAATCAATTCTGTAACAGAAGTTAGCTTCTGCCAGCTCTGAATCTGAAGTAAAGCGCAGGCTTACCTTACAGCAAGTGATTTAGAACAATTTTAGATTTGACTGTTCCAATGGCTGTACTGTGGGCTGGAGCAGTCCCCCTACAGCGCCTACCCCAGGTTCAAGATGCTGCTGCACATCTACTGACAGGGATAATGAAGCGAGAGCACACTGCCCCTGTGCTATAGTCACTCCACTGGCTCCCGGGCACATTTGAAAATTTCATTTGAAAATTCTGATGTTTGTTTTTAATATTCAATGGCTTGGTCCTGAATAACTGACTGAGCTTCACCTTATTTTGTAGGATTTATGTATCTTATCTTATCTATATATCTATCTTATCTTAATCCACATTAGGCTGCTGCTGTTGTTGTAAATGTGCTATAAAAATGTAATTGAAAAAACAAACATGCATGGATGGCATCTATTAAATCTCCAGGCACATTTTTGATGAGGTACCAATGTTGTAACATGGTAGAAACCTCAAAAATCAATTGTGTATAATACCCCCTCTTTAAGTTTGAGATTTCTGTGATACACTGTGGAGGGCTCACACAGGTAGAGTTTGCTGTTGTAATTATATTGTATCTCACCTGTGACCGGTGCCTCAATGTCCAACATGGTGCGCTCCTGTCTCAAGATGGCCGCCCCCTCGTCGATGATGCGCAGTGCCACAGCCTCCTCCAGACGTCCCTCTTTGGTCAGGTGGGCTTTGAGCAGGTCCACCCGGGGCCGGCCCTCTGCGTCAAACACCTCCTTCATGGTGAGCCGGTGGGCCAGGGGAAAGGGGACCGCTGCAGGGACACAGGGACACGGTGAGCTAATAATACTGTCAGGAAGAATGGTTTCTTACCCCAAAGTGCAGTCAGCATCTGAATCACCTTCCAAATCATAGATATAAATGCACTACTCCTTCTTTACAACAATGCCCCAACTGCAGCAGCAGAACCATCAGCCTCCTCAGCTCCTCGGACCCAACAGGGCAGATGTCACTCTCAGGGTCACTGTCTCCTGTGATGAACTAAAAAGCTAACTACCTCTGTTGCCCGACAGCACCTTCCACTGGCACAAAAATACAAGCATGCACAACTGCAACTAACCGCACACATACTGGCAAACCACAGTGAACACCAGAAAAGACACTGGCAAGTTCCAGCGGCACCTGCATTCAGAGAGAGAGAGTGAATAATTAGGATGCTTGGAATTGCCAGACTCAATTGTAAAATACAGACTCAACGCTGTACCAATGGCTGATCTGTATAACAAACAGAGAGATATCATTCTAGAGTTCCAGGCAATGCTTGGAATGTATAAGATTTTCCATGTAGTAAAAAGATCTGCTTTAGCCTTCAGGTCATCTTCCACCTTCAGCCAGTTTATCTGGGCATGCATGGTGTTCACACTTGTGCTGTACGGAGAGTAAAGGGCTAAATGTGCTGCCTTATTCTGAATATCCAAATATTAAAACTGTTAATAGTTAATTTGATAAGTCTGATGTTAAGTAGCTGCCGCACCTTCTCACTAATGCTAATGGCCTGCCCATGTCCGTTACCATGGCCACCATTGTGTGGACAAAAACAACAGTCAGTGTAAAGACCTATAGTAATTTTGCTTCATTCACCTCTTTAATTGATGTGTCGCTTATGAGCAGTTTGAGACTGTTCAAGGCATGAGCCAATGACACTGCTTAGTGTATAATTAGTTTATCTACAATTAATTTCTCCACAGACTTTAGCTCCTCCTCCAGCAATTTATTCAGTTCAGCTGATGAGCAGGCAGCTGTGCACACTCATGTCAGAGGCATTTGTTAAAATGTAAAAGATTGATGGGTCAAGGCAGCTTCCCTGTGGAATACCACATTCTAGTTCCAAAGCATCAGAGAAGTTCCCGTTAAAGAAAATTATTTTTGTGCTCTTTTTGTAAAATAACTTCAGATCCAGGCAACAGCAGAAGCTGTGAAACCAGAGCATCTCTGAAGAAGTAGCTCATGATGAGTCAGGTCAAAACCACTCCACAAATCATCTTCTTGTCTGAAGTCTTTTGCATATCGTCCCTCATTTCTTCAGGCAATGAGACAATCTTAGCCTCTTTTCAGTAGTGAGGAAATATTTATTACTTGATGCTATTATTTAACGTTTAACATCGATAGAGAAAGGGCTATTTCAAACAGAAATGTCAGGCTTCTGAAAAGTATGTTCATTGCTATGCACTTAATACTTGCCATGAATTACTGCATGAATGTGCTGTGGCATGGGGGCGGTCACCTGTGACACTGCTCAGGTGTAATGGAAGACCACTTTGCAGCCTTCAGGTCACCTGCATTGCTAGGTCTGGTGTCTCTCATCTTCCTCTTGACAGTACCTTAGAGATTCTCTATGGGGCGATTCTGCAGGCCTATCAAGTAGAGTACTGGTCATTCAATCAGCTTTTGCTGATTTTGTTTGTGTGGGCAGGTACCAAGTCCTGTTGGAAAATAAAATCAGCATCTCCATAAAGCTTGTCAGCAGAGGGAAGCATGAAATGCTGTAAAATGTCCAGGACAGATGGCTGCAATGACTGTGGACTTCAGAAAAGTGGAATTTGGGGGCCTCTAACAGCCTCCCACTATGAACGGTTTTGTATGAGTGTTAACTTGATGCCCTATCACTTCTATTTCATTGGAAATCAGGTCTGATCCTAACTTCACTGGGATATTGTTTTGAACATAAAAGCTACATCTGTCCCATACTCTGATCTGTCCTTTCTGTGTAACCCATAGCCCTTTTCTGCTTCATGGGTTAGATGTGTCTCAAATAATGCACAAATGCTGATTTAATCTGGCTGCAACAGGACAATTTCATGCACCTTAGTCCTTAAAAATATACTGAGGTGTACAAAAATAAAACTTATTTTAGGAAATAAAGCAGAGATAGACAAGTCTATTCGGGTGTCCATTCTATACTATTGCTTCTTGGGAACAATAAGTTTATCACATAGGTCATATCTCCTCGTTGTCTTGCCTCTTTGAGCTTGGGAATTAACTCCCTCCTCTTCTGGCACAATGATTCCAGCTAGTCTCCACTGATAAAATAGTTGGATCCCTTGTTTTGCATTGCACAGAACAGTGCCTCTGTCTTTTATTCTGAAAATGTGACAGCTTTCAAAAGGCAGAGAAGATGTTGGTGCCTTTTTTGCACACAGCTTCAGAATTTTCTTCAAAGCTGAGGGAGTTGTCAATCCTAGTGTCCAGATATTTGTAGCTTTGCACTAGGTCCACACTCTGTCTCAGGATGGTGGTGGCCTCTGGTGAGTCCTTGTTTCTGTTGAGCTTCCAATTGGATTCTTCACACCACTGGGTAAACTGGCTGACAACTGGACATTGGTCGTTCTCCTTTCCCTGATTGTTTAGTCCTCACAATGTTTCAGGAATCCAGAACCGAACTTGTGATTTCTCTATAAAAGTCGTGTGTATTTGCATCTTGGACACATCAGTTTCAGGATCCGGACTCAACTCACAACTTTGAGCTGCACCAGGTGAGAGAAAAAAGCTCTTTCAGACACACTTCAGAATTAGGGAACAGTGGGTTGCTTAAGTTTGTAGCACAGCTAACTAAAAATGACTTTTCAGAATCATGAGTAAATCCTCCATCAGCACACAGCAGGAGCTGCGCATTGGGAACAGCCTCGTCAGTAACAACGGGAACTTCAGGGCAGTGTTCCAGGTGAGAGGGCTCCTGTCATATTTCTGTTGAGTCAATTTTAAATAGTCTTCTTTAACGTGATAGTATGTGACTTTCTAGAGGTGGCATGTCACCTGCAGGATTCCATAGAAAGTTAAAAGCAGAACTTCAGGACATTCTCCATCAATATAGACATATTTAATGCCATAATGTGGAAAATTATAGCAAAAGACATTTTCATAGAAACAGGAGGAGTCATTAAAGCATTTTAATAAGATGTTTAGTGCAGTAAAAACATTTCTCAATGAGTTAAAAAAAAAACAATTAATCAAATAAAAGAAGAAATTACAAATTTCCCTAAACACTGCAAATGTATTTTTATGACACTATTTGGTTTCTTCACTACTAATTAATAACATTTTTAGGAAAATTTTTTGAACATCCTACAGAACACATAACCTGATTATGAATTCATGTGCTCCCTGTATTTCTACAGGAGGAGGGTAACTTCGTTCTGTATAAGTGGAATCCAGTTTGGTCGACTGACACTGTCGGTAAAGACCCACAACACATTCTTCTGCAATCAGACACAAACCTGGTGATGTGCATGAAGCTTAAAACGCCTGTGTGGTGCTCTGGGAACTGAGGAGATATATGCGTGATATATGTGTCTGACCCTGACTGACCGGGGTGGCTGGAGGTGGAAAATCACTGAACAATGATCTGGAATAGACAGAAACGTTGTGTGTCAACATAATCTGAGATACAGACAAATGTAAACTAACTACAAATGTAAACTAACTCTTAAACTATAATCGAGTAAAGAGTAAAAGTCTCTTAATAAAGACAAAACTAGAAAAGACCTTTAAAAACATACACTTGATATTTAAGGTTTTCAGTCTCTGCACAGGGGACATTCTCACTATTCATGTTTTTCCAGGTAAATCCTTCTTGATGCTAAGGATTTTGTGAGGACTTAGACATAGATATGTGGATTTAAATTAGTTGTTAGTATAGTTGCTAAAAATTGTTGCCAGCCTGAAACTCTTGACTAAAAATATACTATCAGTACAAAGGTGCATGAAAAAACATACAAAAAAACTAAAAAAGTACCTTGCCTGAACTAAAGGGACATCACAAGGTGGAGCAGATCTTGGGACATGTGGGACATGTAGGCTAATAAACCAGGATTATCCAAACATATGTGAATGAAACAAAACACAACTCCAGGCTTTGATGAGGTCAATTATGTCATGGCTTAAAGCTCAATTTTGTGTAATATAGGACCTTTAAACTAAAGATTTGATACTATTTGATTTCACGTTTCTTCACTGCCAATGAAATGTGACCACAATAATATCAAGGCAATGTTGCTAATGCGTATCTATATGTATCTGACCCAAACTGAACTCACAAGACTATATCTGCAGGGGGAGTTCATACAAACAGATTAAATGTTAGAATTGTGAGTTTAATCTGCTTTTTTACATAAATACCAAGATATGTTCGGCAAAAAATTTATAATCTAAATAAAATGAATAGTTGACTAAAACTAATTTTGGTCAACTACCCTACTGTGCCCTTAAGGTCAATAATCATTTACACAGATTATAAAACGAACAAACGTACAAAAAAACAGCAGACCCCTCTTCCAATAACAAATAGAATAGATATATACATACATATGAATATATACATCAAGTACCTGATTTCTTACAACAAACCGCACACTAGATTACACTAAACTAATAACTGACCCAACGAATAAAGTTGGGGAAAAAATAAATATTTCACTAATTTTTAGTTGGCTGATAGGGAAGAGTCTTATGACTTTCCCTTTTCTTTACAAGAACTCTCATTATTCATGAGTTACAGGCAAATCATTTTATTTCACAATTAACTGCCCCCATTCAGAAGATGTAATATTCTTTATTTAAATTTAGTAATTAAACTAAGAACCATCTAATGTCGTGAAGAACTTTTCACTACAAAATTAAATTAAAAAAATAAATACTAGTTTTGAATCTAAGCACCCCCCATAAAACAAATAAGTTCAAGTCCTAGTCTGGACCTCAAGACAGATCAGATCTCTGGAGTCATAATTTAGAAGATTCTGGAAAATGGGATGAAAGTAAACCTCACTCTATATAAAGTGGCTGAATCACTATAGCCTGGACACAGCAGATTCAGACTCTTCACTGAAAGCTTTGAGCGACACCAGGTAAGACGGACACATTTTTCTACACCTCTTTCTTTCAGATTTCACACAAGGTTTTAGTCTTAAATATTTAAATAGCACATGAACTTTTTAATAATTTTCTCTTTTTCAGACTCATGATTAAGATGGGATTCTAGTCCAAACTAAAACAAACTGTCAGAGCAGCCTCAGTATAGCAGATATACACCCTCCTCGGGTCAGGATAGAGCCTCGTTCCATCTGCCTCAACGTAAGTGATGCCTCCAATAAGGAGTCAAGTCATACGCACTAGATCCTAATCACAACACACCCAAAGCTCTTTACAGCACATCATTCATTCACATAGCTGCCCTGGGGCAGACTGACAGAAGCCAGGCTGCCAGTCTACACCTCCGACCCAGACCAACACTCAGCACATTTCTACTGCTGTGCCAAGCGGGTGAACCTTCCACTAAAGCCATAGCTTAACTTCAGAGATCTGATGAGACTGGGCAGATATATGGACAGAAGTATGTAGCTGTTTCACAAGCTGTAATTATTATTCATTATAATTACTTTTGGCGACTGCCAACGCCTGCTAACAATGCTAACAACAATAAAATACTTGTAGGAAAAAATAGCTGTCATTTTGATTATTTTATTTTAAGTTATTTTATTTTAAGTTATACATTACATTTTTTTAACAATACATTTTGAACATTGAATGTAACTGAAGTACACAAGAGGAAGGAGTGAAAATAAATATATATTTGATTTTTAAAAGAAAAAATATCCAGAAAGAAAATCAATAAGTGTTGAATATGTTTCATTATCCACAAACATCTTAATTAAAAAAGACAATGACAGCACTTCCACACGTGATATGGACCGTGTGAGCTTGTAGAAGTAGTTAATGATTTTAGATTATTTCCCTAACTATGCACCTTTATAATAACACAGTAAAGTGCCCTGGTATTTACACTGATATAGGGTCTATTGGAGTGATATCATTTTGGTTTCAGAGCAGGACTTTAAAGCTGCAGCCGTACTTCCTGGAGCCAACTTCTACTTGTGCATTAGGTCCTATCAGCCCAGGGTCCATTATTCTTCCACTGTGTCTATGACCGCTACAGACGGATCGATCGCAGTCTACCACACACCCACTCTCTCTCTTTGTCTCTCTCTCTCTCTCTGTCTTTTACTCTTTCTCCTCGCTCCCCTCACTATGACCCTTCTCTCTTCTCCCTCTCTTTATCGCCCTCTCATATCTCCTCTCTCCATCTAACGCTCTTTCTTTCTTCTCTCCTCTCCTTCCTTCACACTCTCTCCTCTTCGCCCTCTATCTCCCCTTTCTGTCTCTTCTCCATCTCTCTCTCTTCCTTTCTTTCTCTCTCTCTCTCCCTCTCCCTTTCTTCTCTCTCATCACACCCACTCTTCTCTCACTTTCTTTATCTCTTCCCCATCTCTTCCCCCTCCTACTCTCTCTCAAACCCCCACCTCTCCTTCTTCTTCCTCCATGTTTCTGCCTTGTATAGATGCAGTTATAATAGTCCTCCTCCCTCTCTCTATCTCCTCCCATTTCTCTCTTATCTTTCTCTCTTCTCCCCCTCTGTCTCGCTCTCCTCTCTCTCTTCACCCCGTCGCTCCCTCCCTTCCTTCCTCCGTGTTTCTGCCTTGTATAGATGCAGTTATAATAGTTGGCTGCAGCGCTGTGGTTGTTTCTAATGTTCTTGTTACATAATGAACGCCCGGGGCTGTGCTGCTGTGAACGGAGGGAGAGAGAAAGAGAGATAGAACGAGAAAGGCAGAGGGAGAGAGAAGAAGATGGAGAGAGGGAGATAGAGCGAGATGCACGTGAGGAGCGGAACCACAGCTATACACAAATGAGGTCCGCAGATTGATTAAAGGCTCTGTGCGCAATTTTTTTTCAGGTATTTGAGCAAAATGTGTCTTACCCCAGTGCAGATGTGTTGTATAAGCAGCTTGTGAGGTCGATATAAGTGTCCTGAGTGCTGTTTGTGTCTGATTCAAAACTGTTTTATTGTCCGATTATCAGGAGGGGCACGTTAGGATGCTAGCTGTGGTTAGCATTACTGTAACGGCAAAAGTCTGCTCTAGTCTCTGAGAGTTGTGAAAAGCTCATAGACTCACTGCAGTGAATAATTAGAATGCTCAGAATGCATAAGGTAAGTAAGAAATAACGTTGCATAGCAGGTCTTATACATAATTAAAGATATTGCAGAGAAAAATACATTCGCTTACCTAAATCATCCCAGACTTTTAATGATTTAATGATTTAATGATTTCAGTGGTAAATAAATGGTTCACATTTCTTCTCCAATGGGCACTCAAAGCAGTTACTCCCCCATTCACTCATATATTCACACACCAGTGTACACAGACAGTGGGGGTGAGGAGGGTTAAGTGTCTTGCCCAAGGACACGACAACAGTATGCACTTGTGTGAGGTGTATCAAACTGCCAACCTGTGGTTCAGTAGATTTTACCTCTCTACCAACTTTACAAATGGGTGGGACTTGAACTGTAAACTTCTGTTAGATATTATATTATTTAAACTTTCTCTCAGTACAGATATAATAAGTTAAGTTATTATAATATAATATAATATAATATAATATAATATAATATAATATAATATAATATAATATAATAATATATCATAACATATAATAATAAGTTGGCTGGGATCGCGAAAATAAAG
>KN510125.1:3089-24167 GCA_000787155.1 Scartelaos histophorus
CCCCATACACACACACACATACACACACACACACGCACACGCACACGCACACACATCAAAGCATACAGCCAAAACAAGGACCAATATGCATCTGCCTGAGTTGAAAGTGCTTTAGTTTTTCTGTATCTTCTGTATCTCAGGCGATCAGTGGAAGGTTTGTCAGCCAATTACCTGGGGCCTAATTGACTATGGGCTAAGTTCACCATTTTCACAGTGGTATTTGATTGTGAGACTGGTATGTAGTAGGACAATAAGACAGATGCACAGCCACAGGTGGCAGATATTAAGACTATATGAGCCTATGTGTGAAGATGAGAACAGTTTCAGGAGCAGCGCATCTACTGTCAGCAGCGTCGTGATGGAAGGGAGAGAAAACAAAGCGTAGCTACCGGGAGGGGGGCAGCAGACCACCACCACCACTGCCCCATTAGCGCCAAATACCGCCTAGTCCACCGTGTCAGCGACTGAAATAGGTTCCACTACAGAACAGTATCCCTTAATGACAACATTTCATTTAAAAGAACCATGTGCGGTCACGTTCTGTGCGTTGCGTGGCTCCTGTGGTGCGTTCACGTGGCCCACTGGAGCCTCCATTTACAGACACAAACATTGCGCCGCTAACCTGCGGGGGTGGCTCCGAAGATCCGCACCACAGGCACTCGCTTCACGTCGCTCTCTCGGAATTCAGAATAACACACGTCCAGGTCTTTCACGGGGTTGGCAAGGTAATAATCCGCCGTAACAATGCGGAGCGCGAACATGATTTAGAATGTCGTGTGTGTCTGTCCGAGAGAAACAACCCGCAGCACAGGTCCACTTAAAGGATCATGAGACGATCCAGAGCTGCTGGATCCATCCTCCAGGTGCCATGGACGCCCGGGCACAGTTTGGACACTAACGTGTTCCCTGCACTTCCGGTGCTCAACGATTTGGCCAAATTCCGCGTTTGGGTGGAGAGCTCGACATGGAAATACTTCCACTTCTTCAGGAGACACAAGCATCCATAATCCCAAACAGGTTAGCTCTGTGCTACATGCTACATCTGCACGGAAATATAAGTGTCGAGCTGCTAGTAGCACTAGCGCTGCTTCCTCAGGTCACTTTCAGAATAAAAACCCTAATCCGGGAGCCAATGCAAAAGAACAGAACAGAACAAAGCTCGACGTGTAACCAGTGACGTGCCAAATTGTACATGTAACCCGAAGTTTTTGACCTTAAATACACCAAACACAGTCTCATACGCGTCAGGTAAAGTAGCCTTTAGAAAAAACAAAAACAAAACAAAAACATGACACTTCACCTTGTCAAGTTTTAATGTTTTTAAATTCTTTTTTTTTTTTTTCTTTAAATTGACGTGAAACGTAGTGTGTGTGTTTTGGTGATAGTCAGGTGAGCTGATGGCGCATATTGGCAGCCTCACTTCCTTCAGCCTGCCCCAGGCAGCTGTGAGCTTTTATTGCTTATTCAGTTTTTATTGTTTGTTTTTATTGCTTATTCAGATCATGCAGTTGTCATCCAGCTTTTATTTATACATCAGATTCGAAATCATTAAAACAAAGCAAATTAACTTAACTTAAGCCTAAATTACACAAAGCCACAATGTCATTTGTCCATTAAAAGTTTAAGTTCCTTTCAAAGTTGAAAATGAAAATTGAATTCTTGTAAAGTGCTAAAAAAAGATAGTCTTTTGCTGAAGGCAATTTCAAGTTAAGATGCACAGTAGAAGTCAATCATTAGAATAAGTGCATTCAGAGTGGGCGAACAGACAGGGTAAGTCCAGTTCCAGGTGATGGAACAATGTATCGCTCCATTTTGAAGAGTCGCAGCAGCAGGTCTGACCTGTCTTGGGGCCAGCGGTACAGCTTGGTGCTCTGGAGCCAACTGGGAACATGTCTCTGCAACACAGACGCACAGATCTGAGTCTCAGATGATGATATTACAAGAAGTTCCGTCCAACCTACCATGGTGGCTCCAGGGAACAGCACTGGTACTAGCCGGAAATTCAAACAGCCTTGCTGAATGAACTCATTTTGGATCTATAATGAGGCACAAAATTGTACTTTATACACACTTAGAGGAAAAAAATATGAAAAAAAACCCAAAAGCACCTGTGCCCCAGAGCTCTGTGCATGTGCCAAAACATGCACAAAACCACACCTGCAGGTAGTGCCAGTGGTCAGAGACTGGTAACAACTAGACACATTTACTATATATTGAAAGATAAATCTGTGAATATTTACAGTGCACAGTTTCTATATAACTTTAAAAAAGAATGGCCACTTTTTTTGAGTTAGGCCTTGAAGTCAGAATGTTGTCCCACCTTTGCACAACGCTTACAAAGGAGCAATTTAAAGCTCACTCACCTGCTTGTGTATGTACTTTGTGTGCAGACGGTGCTCGTCGGCCCCGAGCCCTTCCACGTCCTCCTTGTACTGAGGGCTGATGACCACGATGATCAATATGGATTTCTGTGCAATAACATTGTTATTATTTGTTGTTGTTTGTCTGGATGGAAAATAGCATTAATATAACTGTTAAATCTAGGCCTGGGACAAACATCTCATGTCAGCCAGGCTATGGTCAATATATTATAGTTTAATATATAGGTTAATATATTATAGTTTAATATATAGGTTAATATATTATAGTTTTTTCAGGTCTTCACCAAGTCATGTATGGGTTTCACTGAACTGTTATTTTTTTCCTTTGGTGTTTTTTTTTCTGTGTGTTCTCCAAACCTACACTACGCCATCACTGCACCTACGTCATTCAGGAAGCGATCCATCCATTTGGTTGTGTCCATGCTCCTGATCGGGCTGTCAAAGATATCGATCTGAGGAACAGGCACACAATAGTTGTCAGTGCTTAGTGTGTAAGCTCAGTTGATGAGTCTTCTCACAGGTTGTGCTACTAACCGCTGGCTGGAATCCATTGGCAAGGAGGAACTTGGTGAAGGGAATCATGTCTTCGGCTGTGTCCACAGAGTACGTGATGAAAACAGTCTCTGTAAGTAATGGAAGTGGTTTTAGTCTGGACCAAGGTAAAGGGGGAGCAGAGGGAAGGTCTGGACCCCATATGGAGGAGTGGAACATGTTCTGCTAATTCTTCTGTGATGGGAGTGAGATTAATGGTTGGAACTTACTGCACTCGTCAGGGACATTGATCGTTCTCCTGATCTGTCCAGGATCCATAGGGAGAGAGCCAGGATCACAGCAGACCTCCCTCATGACCCCATCAGTGACCCGGTGACCCGGTGACCGCTCTAACAGCCTCTCATGGTGGCCCCTGTTGTGTGGGACCTGGCTGAGAGACAGCATCAATGTTTTTATATTGTATGAAATATGGGCTGCACCAGAGAATAAAGAAAAATCATCACATTTGGAACACTGAAAACACTGAAAAACACATAGAGACAAAGTAGTGTAGGTATAAGAGTATAAGAAGGGAGTCACCTATTACACAGAAGAAAACAAATATTTATGTCTATTCAATCTAAATGATTCAACATACAAATACTAGACAAAATGTATTAAATCAATTGAGGATATGATTACAGGTTTTGTAAATTGAGTTATAACAGTATTCGTAACAACGATAAAATATTACAGCAAAATTCTAGCAACACAAAATTGAAATGATGTCTGGCCTCCACACATCCACAGGAGTTCCCTGCCTGGACAGAACCACAGGCTTTGACAAAACTTTGCAAAGATGAGTGGATCTGGAGCCATTAAGTGTCTGCTCCTCAAAGTGTGACAGGTGGATTAAGCAATCAGAGAGAAACATGCTCCATTCACATCAAAAACAAACATGTTTACATCTAAAAATGGGCAAAAAACAACATGAAGCATGTAGAAGAGAAGAGAGGAGACACATCGGACAGATTCATGAGAAATTTGTTGTCATTGCAACAACATAATACAATAATACAAATGGAGTTTGCATTATTTGTCTTTTAAGTAATCATTTTGGAAAAGGACACTTTTTTGACTCTGTTTTTCCTACATAGATTGATGAAGACCTTGCTAATAGGCTACAATTACAGACAAGAAAGAGTTTTATTCAAAGTCTAATGTAATGTTTTGAATATAGTACAAATGAAAGAATAAACACACCAGACAGGAGCGTGCTGGGGGACGTGTGCAGCCTGTCCTGGAAACTGACTGGGATACTGCAGACCACCTGAACACAGGAACACATGCAGCTCAAAAGTAATAATTTATATCTATCACCAGTCGCTTATATAATAAAGTGGATGGCACATTAAATAAATACTAAACTGTGCATATTTACAAACTGAGAACAAAGGAGTATTTAGTGGCTGAGATGTTATGCTCAAGTTTCATATTGTGAATAAGTTTGCAGTAAATAATAGCAGATTTTTAAGAGTATTTTATTTCATAATCACCATAAAGATGTCTGTCCATTCCCACAGCAGCGGTGGCTGATCCCAAACAAAGAAGAGTTCTTGTCAGTGTAACTTACCAGGGGCAGGTGCATGTTGGTTCGGGAACAGCTCAGACCTCAGGGGGCTGGGTGGTTCTAAGCGTTGTTCCTTTAAAGACGGCTGCAGGGACCAGGGTTCATACAGCGGCTCTGTCCTGGAGGGGAGTCTGGGCACCGCAGGGGCCAACGCTCTGAGGGGCTCTTGTGGGTGCAGCTCACTCATGTCCTGGTTCTCATCAGTCTCTACTGGGATACTACAGCTGGGATGCAGCTCACCTTCAGAGCGCCTCATTGTACCAGCGGCAGCAGCTCCCAACATGCTGTGGAGGACAAACTGTAACTCCTCCAATGTTTCCACATCCAGAAACACTGGTTTTACTGAGATGCACATGCCAGAATAAGTAAATGGTAATAGCCTTAATTATCCTTTTATAATGTTAATGAAACTATAATAGCAGGACACATTCGCTCATTATTTAAAATCTGGTCTTGGGGAAATTGACTTGTGCTTATGATGAGGCCATATTACAGAATTGATTTTAGACACCGGTAAAATGACAAATATTCTACTCAAAATTCTAAAGAGAGAAATAGTCACTGTTGTAGCTTATGAAAATCCAAAGAGTCTTGCCTTTAACATAACATACACTCATAGGCCTATTCCTGAAAATAACAAACTACTTTACTACAAACTACAAACTTTACTGAGAGCACTAATCGAGCCTACAGTAATCAAGTCCGCAAACTAGACAAAAGAGGAGAAAGTGAAAGTGTTTGAACGCGACAAGAGAAACAGTTCTAAAATAAATAACATTATTTGTCCGTAGGAACTTAACTTGAACATTCACCTGCGTGTAGAAGTGACAGCAGATCCTCTTTTAAATAAAAAAGTCTTACCTTTGGTTCGTTGTGCGGCGGTGGGACGCGCCCCAAACCTGTTCTGAGTCCAACAGGAAGTGTCGCACAGTGCCACAGGCGCAGCTCAGACGTGGATTTATGCAAAGAAATCTCTTTAAAAGATTACTGCTTATCAATCAGTTGTTTTATTTCTCTGCGCAAGCATTTACATTTTTAGAGATAAATATAAAAAAAAAAATAAAGAAACCGATAACGTCCTGCAAATGTTATTCATTTTCCATCTCACAGAAAATCATTGCAATTCTACATATTTACCACTGGGAGGCAGTAGAGTAGTAGAAAAGAAACCTCTACAAGTCGATTTAGTCAGAATAGGTTTGTTACATTCTTGTTAGGGACCTTCCAGTTGTATTTAAAGATACAGTATGTAACTTTCTGGAGGTGGCACTACCTGCACACTTCCATGGAAACTTCATTACTCTATATGTCAAAGAGAGACTTTCCCCCGAGTTGAGCTGGGAGCCCTCGTCCCTTCATACAGGCAGTTCACCATAACAAGCAGTGAATTTACATGGAGCCTACTGAAACGTGACTAAGAGACATTTAGAACGTTACATGTGAGAGAGGTTTTAGATATTCGAGAACAGAAGAGTGGGAGGAGATCAAACATGTCAAACATGTTTCAGATCAAACATGTCAAACATGTTTCAGATCAAACATGTCAAACATGTTTCAGAACAAACATATGTGAATGAATCATAATACAGTTAATACTTATATTGATGATGAAACATTATAGCAGTAAAACGCACGAGTCAATTTAAATAGATTTTACATAGCCTAATAAATCCTCTTTAATCTCTTTAATGCGCATTTGCATCACATTATTTGTTGAACTACAGCTTTTTATAGTATTAAATATAGATGAAGTCAGTCGGTGAGTTTTATGTTAGTCAACACAACAGTGGCAGGGCCGCCACTAGGGGCCCCTCTGCGCTCCGCCACGGAGAACACTTTCATGGTGCTGTAGGTGAGCGCAGAGACGTGCTGTCGAGCCTTGGCTGAGCACGTAAGTGCGTTCACCATCTCCTTGCGGAATCTCCGGCTCACCATGCAGTACAGCAGAAAATTGGTGGTGGAGTTCAAGTTCTGGAGCATATTGGCCACGTCCCCGGCCACGTTGATTGGGATGCTGTAGTCGTTGCGGTCAAAGTCTTCTTCATTGTACTTAGTTCTGAGGATGCAGTATGTGACAAAGCGAGGCAGGCTGAGGACCACAAAAGCCACAGACACGGTGCCCAGCAGCAGCAGGGTCCTCCGGAGAACACCCCGGCTGCGGCTGTGCATCACCCGCCTCTCCTCTTTGGTGAAGAGGTTACTGGCCCTGGACAGGTGGTACCCGATCAGGTAGTTGAAAATAATGACCAGCACGATGGGCACACCCCCGGACAGAAAAGTAGTGATCCACACAATGACAGTGCTGTAGGTGGCGTCCCGGTAGTGGCACCGGGGCAATGACACGTTCATTCCATTTGTTGTGACGTCTACTGTGGACACAAAATTTATCCATCCCAAAGGTACAGAGACAAGATGAGATGCCAGCACGATGCCCACGCATATGAGCTTGGTGAGGCCAGCTTTAGAGAAGTGCTGCTTGGCGCGGGTGCTGCGCAGGACCAGGTAGCGCTCAATGGTGAACACAACCACAATCCATGACGAGCTGTAGAGGGACCCGTACTGCAGAAAGCCCAAGATACCACACCAGGGATGGGAGTGCCAGAAGGGCTGTAACACCCAGAAAGTAAGAGTCAGGTCAATCAGGATGACCCAGACCAAGTAGAAGATGTCCACAATGGCCAAGCAGCTCAGGTAGACCATGGCAGTCTCAGACATGCCGCACTTATGGAAGCAGATCATGTAGAACGTGAAGAGATTGGCTACAAATAAGAGGACAAAAACAAATGTGAAAATAAGCTGAAGTACGTAACATTCAGTGCAAATACAACGTGGAAATCTCAACCTTATGAAAATATTCAAACAATAGGTTCCCAAATTGTGATTATTTACATGTGTTTTATTGGGGAGGCCCAAATGAGAATCTAGATACTGATGTCAGTGCAGGCTGCACATGTTTTGTCCACATGCCTGGCTAATATTACTCCATGGCTCATTCAAAAGCTGCTGGTTCTAAATATTACAAAGACAGATGTGTTTAAAGATCACAAAATTATAAAATGCAATTTGTAAATGAATTCAAACTATATCTTGAATTGCATTAGACTCAAGATGCTTTTTATTACAATTCAAGCAGTTAGTATCTATATGTTATATGTTTCTATATGTTAAAAATGAACTACCTTAAGTTATAGTGCATTTGTCAGTTCACAATTCACTGTCTCTCTTATTCGTATTGTGATTCAGTTTGCATGTTTAATATAGTTCTAAAATTAATATAACAAAATTAACATATTAACATTAATTAAATTTTTATCGTCATATCACTCAGCCCTAATTGGCAAAATAGATAATTTTAATGTCATACTGTGGAACAATTCAGGCAAATCAAGGTGCATCAAACATAACGCACCTTTGAATAATAATCCAAATAAATAAATAAATAACAGTAGTAGCAAGTACAAAACTCACTTTGTAGGAGTAGACTGACCTGGGATTCCCACAGAGCAGAGCAGGGGGTAGTAGATCTTCTGCACCGTTACCAACACAGATACACCAGAGCCACTCATCTTTACTCAAAGCCACAGAGCACTGGGCATCAGGGCATTTCAAACAACCTACGGATAAATCAAACGAGCAGATAAAGATACTTCTGTTCTCTATTGATAGACATCTGCAAAATAATAATTAGGGCTCAACCACAAATGGCAATGTAATTAAGTCATTTCTAATAATTCGGTAAATGATTCCATCCAGGGAAAATACACAGAAAAAATGAATTAGTGATGCATTGTATATTTCTTTCTCATTTTGCTGCTGCTAAGTGAAAAGAGGTCCTACCTGCTCCTGAAGATGAAGCTGTGTGTTTGCTTCACTTAGTTCAGTGATAAGGAGCAGGTCACATGATCACCATCTGCCTATACAGATGGAATACATTTATAATTTCACCAGCTTTAAGAACCCTTTACAATCACAGTGCTCTCAAAAGTCCTTAAACTCTAGTCATGCGCATATATTTAACATATTCTTAACATTTCTGTATAATCAGGGTAAAAGCCTTTCATGCCTGACTTAATAAGCACTAAAACAGATCTAAAAATAAAGAAATAAAAAGTGTCATCATTCCAAGAAAATCTCTAAAGACGGAAAATCTTGCTTTCATTTTGTGCATGACAGTAAAGGCAAGAATTAAATATCAATGGACCAACAGGGACCAGCTGCAGCCCTGGGGTAGAGCAGCTAATGGGAATCTTTATGATGATGAGTGTCATTTGTGAAGGTCAGATTGGAGCTCAGGACATGGCCTCAGCGCTTTCTCACGGAGGAAACATGTATGTTTGTGCCCCTATCGATTTGTCCGAAGGATGGCGACTTTCCACGGCAGGCGACGCTGATAAGGACATTGGCTGTTTGCATGAGGTTATAAAAGAAAAGATAAGAAGGGCAGGAGTGCGCACAGACCAAGGCCCATCATCAGGAGTCATAAAAAGGGTCAATACAGTCCCATAGTGAAAATCCAGGCAGGTTTACTGAGGCTTTGAGCTTTGTTGTTGCTGTTTAAAACTTTAATAAATTATAGTAGTTAGAAGACTGTTGGTCTAGAAGCAACATCAAGTATCAAAATAGTAGAATTCAATTGTATATCTGTACGGTTACCAAAAACCTAAAGGAGTGAATAGAAAAACAAAGGACTTTTTTTGTTTTTAATTGTAACTTTACACCAAATCCAGCAGTCATAAACCACACAGTATCTCTGCGACCAAGACCAAAACTTTACTTTGAGACTAGTTTTAAAAAGCAATCTGGTTAAACGTAAATGCCTGTAACTACCGGTAGTTTGCTCTGATGAGGTCTTTGGGGGCTGCTTTAGAAGGTTGTCTTTGCCAGAGTCCAGCTGACTGCTTCTCATATGGTTCCTCTATGAAGGAGGTTAGAAATAAAGAAAGATGAAGTTTGACATACATCCACCCTGTTTAGATCCAGAAAGAACAGGTGTTTGTCATAGTCCAAAGTTCCCACTCAACTGTGCACAAGTTGCCATCTTTGTTCACAACTGGCCATAGGCGCTGTACACTATGTCAATAAATTGCCTCTATGTGAGTGGTGAAGTATTTTAGCCACAGACAGGTAGACTAGACTTCTACCAGTGGAAACCCCTCAGCATTTAACTATTCCTGCTTTAGTTTTAGGGTCTCTAAGTAAGTGGGCTGAAGACAGTGAAACAGAGTGGGTCACTGAGGCAGGAGTAGGTCACAGAGGGAGGAATGGGTCATAGAAGCAGGACTGAGCCACTGAGGGAGGGGGGTGGAGGAGTGGGCTATGTACGTCTCTACACAAATATTTCCCTTCTGCATGAGGGTGTTTGTGGAGGACACAGAGTGTGCTTTGTGCCCTTAGCACTCTGTCTTGACCCCGCCCCTGGCCCCTCGTCCTGAGACCCTCTCCTGAAACTCAGCAGACCACCTCACATCAGAGATGCTGCTGCATTTCTCTGCGTTGCTCCTTATCCTCACACAACAGGTAAGAACATTTCATTCAGTTGCTAGAATTGTACTTGGATAAATAAGTAACTAGAGAATCATGTGGTATGTTATGTTAATACTACATCTGTTTAGATGAATGTGGATAATGTGAGAGCTTAATCATTTGTGAATGGCTCTGCTGTTTTCACACCATCTCAATAGCTCACTACGTAAAGCTGGCACACAGGCTTCAGATATTTGGCATAGCCTCACTGGCCTCTACAACTGCAGAACACTCATGGATCTATCTATGATTTAGGGAGAATTTTAAGGTGTCAAAATTGGGTTGTTAAAACAACATGTACAACCTAAGGCTAAATTACAGTTCTAGAGGCACTGGGAGGTCTCAAACCAGAAAATTCTTCTCAGCCAATATGTTTTATCATTCAGTAAATGTAATGGTAAAACATTAGCTCTATTATCTACAGTTATCACTACCTACACCTTGACTGGAAGCAGCTTCAGGTGGCTAGTCTTGTTTTAATACTACTGTTAAATGCAACTTGATATAGAATCTGACCCCAGTGTAACTAAAACACAAATGCCCATAAAGACTCACTTCTTGACATACTGAGCCCAGAGCACTTTCTGCCTCTCCTCTGAAACACACAGGGTTCACAATTTAATAAACCCTTTTCTTAACAGAGTAAAGTCACACAAATAAAAAGTTATACATACACATTTATTTTTTAAAGCAGAGAATCAAGGACATTTCTGTTATCTTGGATAATCATATGTATAGCATATTGTAGCCTACATTGTAAGTGCTACATGACATCCTAATATTATACCATGTATACATTATACTTATGTTCCCCAGGGTTTGGGCAGAACCACAAACAATGGGCCATACGTGTCTGGTCGGGTGGAGCGGCGGCAGTTCTGCCAGTGGCCCTGTAAATGTGGCCCACGAGCCCAGTGTGCCCCTGGGGTCAGCTCTGTGCTGGATGGATGTGGCTGCTGTAAGAGCTGTGCTCGCCAGATCGGAGATGGCTGTAACGAGAGGGACGTGTGTGACCCCCACAAGGGCATGTACTGTGACTTCTCCCGGGACAAGCCCAAATATGAAGTTGGTGTATGCGCTTGTAAGTATAGCAGAGGCTGCAGGTACAGCTGAACAAAGCACACTCACACAAGAAAAACATGTTTTCCTTCAGTTTACAGCTTAATGGTTCCCCATTTTTGTCGTTGTGCGTGTTATAATGTAAGAAATTATTACATTTATTATGAGCTGGTCAACATTAAAGCTCCATCAAGCTCAAGAGTCAACAGGAAGAACTACAAATGAGTCCAAAATTGAGTTAACAACAGAGCTAAGGAATCACTCCCAATAAACATTAAAACTATGTGCTGCATGCATTGGTTATGTGATGAAAGCATCAAAATGAGAAATAAAATTAACTAGGGGTCAGACATTTTCGATACCTCATTGCATACAAATGTGTGGTCCCTCAGATCTGATGGCTGTGGGCTGTGACCTGAATGGACATCACTATGAAAACGGAGAGGCCTTCCAGCCGAGTCCACTCTATAAGTGCACCTGCATTGGAGGAGCCATTGGCTGCACCCCCGCCTTCATCCAGAAGCCTGCTGGTATTTTAGGCCCTGCCTCTTTGATGGCTAGTGTCCCAGCAGGCATTCGGAATCCCCACAGTTCTAAGAAGCACCAACAGGACACTACTTACATGTCAGGTGAGTGAGTATTATGCCTAGATAACATTAATACCATCCCCCCCTCTATAGTAGTGATTGATTTTCCAAGTCTGAACTTTCCACAACTCCATAGATGGGCTGGAGGTTTTTGCACTAAGCTTGTAGCCATGCCAGCTCAATTTGGCCCTTGTTAAATTTTAATTTGTTCCACTATTGACAGAGAGCATCAAGAAAGAAAGAGTAGATTTGGATTTGTAAGTTGGGTTTGGGTGTTAGGGTAATGACACTTGCCTTTAACTGTAACACTGAAAGCTTACAGGGATCCTCCTTTAGTCTGGAAGAAGAACTGCCTGATCCAGAGCACACCCTGGAGCCCATGCACCAAGAGCTGTGGTTTGGGCATCTCTGTGAGGATTAACAACAACAACAGCAAGTGTGAGATGAGGAAGGAGCGACGTCTGTGCCTTCTGCGACCTTGTGACAAGACCTTCCTCAAAAATATCAAGGTAAGTTCACAAAAGGGTCCTCACTAGCCAGCTGTTCAGCACTGGACCATGTTCGCAGGTAAAAAGGCTTTGTTGTTAGCCAAGATCTAGATTTATTGTAATGTTATCAACCTGATACATGATTACATGATTATAATTATGCTTAATATATTTATTTAATCATGTAAACAGTTTTAATTGTGTGGTGGAGTTGAACTGGGTAAATATACTGGATAATTATTCTTGTGGCAATATTGTCTTGGATAGATGCCAAAAGGAAAGACATGTCGACCCAAATTCCAGGCAAAAAAGGCAGAGAAGCTGACACTGTCGGGTTGCACAAGCACCAGGAAGTTAAAGCCCATGTACTGCGGCATGTGCACAGACAAGCGCTGCTGTGTCCCCAACAAGTCACGCATGATTCCGGTCAGTTTTATGTGCAAGGACGGCTCCAGCACACGGTGGAAGATGCAGTGGATCACATCCTGCGTGTGCCAGAAGAAGTGCAGTGATCCAGGGGACATGTTCTCAGAGCTACACCTGCTCTGAGCACTTCGTATGATAAACATCATTTTGCCGATTGCAGCCATAACTGAAGCTTAACATGATGAAATCATGTCCAAAACTCTTCACCCATTGGTCTGCAAACCCTGAAAAAAATGTCACATCTAGAGGATAATAACTTTTTGTGTTTGGATGTATATTGACTGTATATACTACACGTGTATGAAGATAGACCCATATGTTACTGACAAACATCAACATATTTTATATATCCATTCACCTTTTTCATAACTGTATAAGTAAAGTTTCCCCTTATGAAAAAATAATGTGCCTGAAAAATACAGAGAGGCTCATTTTCCAAATATTTATTAAAAATTATTTCAACATTTTAATGAATGTGTTCTGAATTTTATACTAACGTTAAAGGACGTAGTAGTAAACAGTAAAATAGGACTCATATGGCAATACCAAGCCGATTAGCATTAGGCACCATTTTGTCTTTGGTGATGTCCAGCTGTTTGTATTCTGCGATGAGTGAGCTCAGAGAGGACGCAGCCTCTGAAAAGGTGCTCTGTTCAAGCCCCTCCACATGCAAGTAGTGATGAAGATGAGCCTTCGCAACAGGAGAAACTTTACATTAGGACTTTTGGCAACAATAAATAGCATTAACAGTAGTACTACAAAGTAGTGTGCAATAATGGTTTATAGTGAGAGAGCCCTGCTGGCCGTACCTTCTTCCTGTAGAGCTTCATGAAGCGCTCCTGCAGTCGGCCAAAGGTGGCTTTGAGGCATGTGTTGTTGGCCAGAGCCAGCAGGGAGTGGGTGTGTCCCACCGGTGGTACAGAACACAGACCTGCCTTCCAGCCCTCCTGGTTCCACCAGACAAAAGGCAAAGTGGGCCTCAGTCTATCAGATGGACAGAATACAGGTACAGAAGACATATGAGACTTGCACTATATTTTGCTGTTAATGTTTTTTATGGATAGACTTAATATTGGAAGTATTTTTTGCTTTAAAAAAAATAAATAATTCTAATTTTAGCAGCAGGCAAACTTCAGTCTTGTGTTACTAAGAGTGTGTTGGTGACCTCTCAGACCTCTGGATGTTCCTCTGTAAATCCGACACTCCCACATCTCCCCGCAGCAGGAGGGCACAGGCCAGGTACAGACTGTGCCTCGGCTCAGCTTCAATCAGCTGCTGCTCTTTACTGAAGGCATCACTGAACATCTGGTCAAGTCTAGGACACAAAGCATGCTTCTAGCAACAACAATTTTAAACAGTTTTAAAAAGAAATGGTAAGTGTGAAAAGGCAAAACAATCCTCTGGTCACAATTATTTGCTTACACTTTAATTTATACTAGCAATACAGTTGAAGACAGTTTGGTCAGATATGATAAAATGATACAGTGCTCTACTGAATCTGAGGTGGGCAAGCAGAGACAGGCTGGGACCACAGGTGAATGTGAGCTTTGTGCGACAGGGCGGCACTGGCAGAGTAAACACTGCACAGTATTAGCCTTTCAGAAGCCAAGGGGCCAAAAGTCAGGCAGCATTACACACATGATCAAGACTTTTTTATAATATATAATTTGCATGATTACATTTTGGAAAATATGCACTAGATTTCAGAATAAATTTCAGCAAGTTTTGCTGCAGTCCACTTGCCTGGAAATCCAGAAGGATATGTCTCTGTAGGTGAGTCAGGATTCTTCCAGGCAAGAAGTCCACAGTGTGTCCAGAATATTGTAAATAAATGTTGTAATAAATATTGTTTTCTCAATAATTGAGAATATTGAGAAATACTAGCTAGCACTTTTGTTACTTGGAAAAACAAAATATCACTAGTTGTTAAGTAATATGAAGGCATGTATTGGACAAAAATAGGTTTATAGATTGAACAGGATCCAAAAAAGAATGCATGCATCTTTGAACTGTGTACAGTGTTATGTTGTGCTGACCTCCTGGGGGGCATGCTAACATCTGCCAAGCTGTAGAGTGGAGTGAGGCTGGGTACTAGGTAGTGCAGCCGTGGGAAGGGCACCAGGTTCATTGGAATCTCATTCAGATCCATGTTGAGAGAGCCCTGGAACCGTGCTGAGCTGAAAAACACAAAGACAGAAAGAGAGAGAGAGAAAGATGTGTCTGGTGTTCTTCTCTGACACCCTTGTCTCCCTCTTGACTCTATACAATGTTCTAGCTCTACACACATTGCAGATGACAAACATTATAACACTATTATATTAGAACATTGACTCTGTAACAAAGGAGACATTACTAATACTGACCTGGTCATATGCAACAGGAGGTTGGCCACAATGTTGTTCATGGCGTCAAAGGGCTTCTCTCCAGCTGACAGCCCCCCATGGCCTGAAGTGACGGCACTGTCCATTCTCACTGCTGACCCTGCTTTTCCTTTGTAGCTTCTGATTCTGTTCACTATGTTCACCAGAGACTTGCAGGAGAAATAAGAGTAGAATAAGAGGGGCTAAATGCAGTGGTGGCTTAATTTCAGAGAAGCAATTTTTTTTAAAATTTTCTTTCTTATTTACAGCAGTGCAATATTTTAATACCTCAAAACATCAGTACATAACAAATGTATACGCAATAAAAATGTTTTTAAGCACTTCATTACGCCATAGAATGATGACTTATGAAATTATGCATGAATAAGTATGACATGACATTAGTAAATATGACATTTAAACCATATTTTTGTAAATTGGTTTAAATAGAATTCTTCAAGCTGGAGTGAGAATATATAAAAGCCTGCAAAAAGGTTAAGTGACACAGCATTGTGGTGGAAAAACCTACCTGGTTCTCCACAGGGAGGACACAGTCAGCATGCTCGCTCAGCTCCCTCATGGCCAGGACACTGTTGTAGGGAGACGTGACCACGTCGTCCTCCTCTGATGGATAAACAGATGTCACTATTCGACACACTTCAGGAAACTCATCCTCAAGAAGGCGCAAGACTCTGGTGCCAAGGCCCGAGCCTGTTCCTAAAAAGTAGGGATGTCAGCTTAAGTATTTTACTGTCATGATAGTTGTAAGAAGAAGCATTTCTGTGAGTTACAGTTGAACTTGGGGCATTGGTCTTACCTCCTCCCAATGAGTGGATGAGGAAAAAGCACTGCAGACAGTCACAGTGCTCAGCCGCCTTTCTGAGCTTTTCTACAATCTGCTCTCTGTATGCAGAGCCATATGTCATGTAGCCCACTGCCCTGCATAGACAAGACTTTTAGAATAGAATGTGAATGAGACGTGTATGGCTCCAACAGCTGAATGATTAGAATGCTCCCTGTCCTGTCCGATCCTCACCAGTTGTTGCCAGAGCCAGACACGTCAGTGAGGAGCTGTGTGCTGTCGAACACATCCCTGAGTGGCCCCTGCAGGATTTGATTGACTACACCCTCCTCCATATCCACCAGCACAGCCTGGACAGAGCCCCCCAGACAACTTTGCACATGTTTTATTCACTTTATTATAAAACCCTTTAAACTCAGTTACTGAATTTCATTGGGCTTAGAATTTATGCTTTGGGATTTTACCCTGGCTTTCAGCTGGTGGATTCTCTCCCCAACACGGACACCACAGCTCTTCCTGAAAACATGTCATGCCAACAGTGTGAACATCCACTAGAATGGGAATTAGAATCGGAACTACAAACCCACCAGAACGGTCATTTACCTAGAATCCACATTTCGGAAAAAACTGCTTATAGCTTCATCATATTGTCCTTTCTGCACAAAGGTATAAGGGGTTAGTGTATAAACATATTAACTTCAAACGAAATGTGCTGTGTGTTTACCACAGGTGCATTCATTTATGAACGTTACAAATATGCGACTCTACTGGTGACGTCATGTAGCGTAATTATACTGTAATGACTATTTACTGCGCTACTTGTATTATAATTGCTAAGTATAGCAAAACAAGACAATAAATATTATGTAATAGTTTAAAACCAACCTCGGCATGACAAATATATGATACTTTATGATACTTACTTTGTTAACGTAGGCGTGTTCTCTCAGTGCCAGATCCCAGAATCTGCAGCCCACTTGGTTTCCACATTGCCCCACTACAACACATGTGATAAACTTGAGTATCTACCAGGTTTTACCTGCCTATGTTTACTTTTAACCAGTTTAATGAAAGCACAGCAGTACTAGTCCCAGTCAAATTAATGTTGTGGATAATGATAACCACAACGAATCACGTCAGATGGACCATTAGACGTCAGATCTTGGAGGAAGCAAAGTGAAAAAGCATTGGTAAAGTTGTCAGTGCACTCACCCTGGACAACGACCGACTGCGTCATGTTGGCACCATCCTATAAAAACACTGGCACAAGAGCGACTTCACATGTCGTTACTCATTTCATTAAATCTCATTTAAACATTAGGATTTGCAAACTTTTGCACGCCTACTTCTGCGTTTTCTGTCGAATTATGATGACGTTTCACCATGGAAACGCGTGCAATGCTGCGTTCAAGACAGATAGGAAATCTTATGACTGTGTGAAAATTATAATATGTTTCTTTTCTTTTTTTGTTTTTGAGGGGAACAGTACTTTTTAGTGGTCCACTGTGTGTTAAATTCCTTGTTTTGAGTCATGGCTCTTGTCCAACTGTCCAGGCCCAGTGAGTTAAGTAGAACTACAACATTTAACCTGGCAGAGGGTCCAGAGGACCGCCCATAGACCGTATAAAAAGTCATATATACATATATACATATATACATATATACTAGATCCACGTAAGAACTAAAGATTATATGGTAAGAACGAAGGTTCATATTTTTGTAAATTAGATGAACAACAAAGTGTCATGTTTTAAGACAAAACTTTAATAAACCGACGAATCTGACTTTTAATGAATTATGATGTGAAAGTTGTTAGTAAGACAAACCTTTAATCTGACGAATGTAACTTCTAATTATGATGTAAATGTTGTTAAAGCTTTCTGCAGTAGTTACATCTGTCGTTGGTCACATTTATTATTAAATCTTTGTCTGTGCAACGAATAAACAACAGGCTATGCTTTATTTTTGACAGGAACTGTGTTGGTCATGTTTAGAGAATGCAAATCTTACACAGGCCTACATTTCCTTAAAGTTTTACATTTTTTCAAACCATCAACAATTTCAATAGGCTATTGTGGATATAGGCCTATATCTAGTTGAAATCTTCTTATTTATCTCATGTGCAAAAACATTAACTTGGAAGACATAGAAGGAAGCTGGTGAGCAAAGAGTGTATTTTATTGGCTACGTTTCACCTGAAATACACATTTTAAAGGGGCTCTGTGTAACTCGACTTTAATCATCACCTAACGTGGGCTTCTGGAAGTGATTCCATCTAGTGGTTCTTTTTAATTTTTTCAATTTGGCACAAAAGACATCTTGGTAGTTCACCAAGACTAAGGGGAGATTGATTACTGATCATGAGAACCTAAAGATTTAAACCAGCCAGAACGACAGTTCACCAAGACTACGGGGAGATTGATTACTGATCATGAGAAATTTAAAAGCAATGCTTTTCCAACCTAAAGATTTAAACCAGCCAGAACGAAAAGAAAGAAAAGGGATGTTTCTTGCAGACGAAGGACTTTTCCATGGTCAGAATGTTACACACAGTCTCTTTAGATTTGGTCAGTGCTATATTAGAGTAGTGCAGTGCATTGGATTACTCCGTTGGACACCCCTTGGCGCTCACTGCGCCCTGAACCAAAGCCGCTTTACTGAAGCTCACAGCTCGTCCATCAATGTTCAGGCCCCTGATGCAGCCAACATAAGGCTTGACAGGACCCACGCTGTCAGGCAGGAGCAGCTCTGACTCTGGAGAAGACAGGAGTATGTGAGAGCGCAGTGGGGAGCTGAGGGCTGTGTGAATGTGTGTGGTCTTACTTGGTGCCCCGCCGATCCACACAGGCCCACTGTAGTCAACACTGGGACCCTGGGGTCCCACCACATGATTTACCTCCAAGTCCACGGCTAACTGGACTACATTAGCCTTCCGAATGACTGTCAGATAAGACCAGATTCAAATTATTATTATTTTTTAAGTTATACTGTAAAGGAGAAAAAAAAAAAAACAACGTACCTGTGATTCTGTGCCAAGTGCCAGTGCATAAACTATGCTTTGGCACAACTTTGGTGAAATATTCATGCGTTCCATCATTCACAAGGACAATCACCTGAAAGTACAGTGTCCATAATATCTATCTGTTTTATTTTTTCACTGTTAATGTGGAGCACTGCTTACTGCTGCCTGGTGCAAGAAGAGGGAGAAGTAACCTTCCACAGTGCGCACATGCAACAGGAGTCCCGAGTCCACACGGGGGCGCACTTCCATCTGCAGCTCAAACATCAGTCCCAGGTGAAAGGAGTTGTCTGTGGAGCAGCAGCAGGTTAGAGCTTCATTCACTGGTCTGATTCGGAGCTTTCAGATACTCTGAGAAAGCCAGTTCATTTATAGCAACATGTTTTGTTTTTTTTAAAGTATAAATACTGGAAGTGAGTGAAAGATCACTAATGTTTGAAAGATACTGATTTAATTTGCACCATTACCCAAGAGAACATGTCCTCCTTTTGCAGAGAAGTAGGTTCCTTCTTCAAAAGGCCCACTAAAGCAGGGCATAACGCCAAAGCTGTCTGGGGCTGGCAGCCACTCTCCATCCAACTGCAAGTTCCTGAGACAGCCATGGATGCTGTATAGAGAGCTTGTCTGCGAAAAACACAACTTATTAGCTCACCACAAAGAATCCCCACACAGCATGGAACATAACACATTTGGACAGTCTGCATACGACTGTGTGTATATAGGCTACCTCCTTTATCAAAAGAAATCAGTGAACTGGTGAAGTGGACAATGTGAATCTTCAATTGAACAACTGTAATTTAATATATCCACTGTAGCTCCCCCCATTCTGTCAAAGTCTGAATAAATGTTTTACCGGGACATTCCTCTGGGCTTTCCCAGGGGGGACCCCTCCAACATACAGCGGCCCCTGGAGCTGCACTGAGCTATTTGTGCCTCTGTCCTCTGGAGCTCTGATCTCTAGCAGCGTGACTCCGTCAATGATCAAACGTCCCAGATTTCCATCACCAATCACATCCACCTTCAGAGAAAACCATGTCATGGTGAGGAGATGCATGGACCTGCATTGTTGTCATATTGTAAAGCTCATATTTGACACAGGAGGGACATACATTATGCCACTTTCCATCGTTGTATTCGCTCTGGCTGCGGAGTGTCACTGGTTCCTCTCCAGCACTGAAGGTGAGCTCCAGTCTCCCATGGGCTAAATACAGAGCCATAAAGGAGCGCTCCTCAGTGTCACATACATACACCAACAGACCAGAGGGGGAAAGGGTCTTTAGAGACAGCGACAAGTGCCATCTGTGGACAGAGAAACTCCTCTTACTCATTCATCTATGCACCTCAAATGAGCTGAACATAACATAACATTGAATTATCCATCTGTTGAACTTTCTTGGGAGCATGACAGTTATGTGACTTTGTCACTTTAACGGATGATTAATGTATCATTAACATTATAAAGTATATATCAGATTAACATTATAATATAAGTTTTCTCTTTTGGCACATTCATATTTGTTTCATTTGCACAAAACCCAAAAGTCCAAAAACAGACACATCATGATGAATCGCACCGGTGGTCCAGGGTGTGGTGTGGCAGTGGATAGTGATGTCTGCTGTGGCTGAAGCCCCCATAGTGGAAGGCGTTCTGCAAGGCTCTGGGAAAAAGGGATTTAGAGCAGGATTCTCCTCTCGTGTTTGGATCGTCACTGTTATGCTCCTCTGGGACAGTGCTCCCCTACAACACAGAGATGTCAAGGCACAGGACATCATCTATTAAAACTTTTCAGTTTTGTGCACAAATTCATATTGAATTATTAATTAAACATTCATATATCTGTATTTATAATGTGAAATGGACAGGACATACTTTCTTGGAATGTTCCCCTCTGGTTCTCCTGGGGTCCTGGGACAGTAATGCTGCTGGGGGGCGCCTTACAGGACACTCCTGCAGAGAAATGTTCACTTTCTCTGGATACTTCTGGAAGTCCTCAGGCTCAATGTCTCGCTCCAGCCTATGAATGTGCCATCATACAGAGAGGACAGCCGCCACCACAAAAACACATAAAAAATTATAGCAAACAATTATAAGCCCTATACGCCCTCAACTTATAATTTTCTCTACATTAGACTCCAGTTGTCCAGTTTACCTGCTAATGTAGGCATAACTGATGCAGCCAGTAAAGTTCTTCATAAGGCTGTGAGGGGAGCCTCCAAAGTAAAAGGTCCTCAGTAAAGAGTCTGATGATGTTCTTGATGCTGAGGGAGGACGTTTCTTCTCCTGCTTGTCTTTGTCATCTACCATAAGGGAATACCTGAAAAATGGGAAAGA
>KN510130.1:0-10498 GCA_000787155.1 Scartelaos histophorus
ATATATATATAAATAAATAAATAAATATTTATAGGTTATTTTGGCTTCAGGGGATTTTAAATGTAATATGGATTAGTGTAACAACAAAGAAAATGAATCAGATTAGATTAATCATTAGATTAATCAATCATCATGCTTCTAATAATTTACAAGCTACAAATTAACTGTACTAATTCACTATTAAGGCTGTTACTACTATGACTACCTAGTAATATTAAAGAAGCTATTTTGTATTAACAATTAGCATATATATTATTGAGTCTTTTTCCTGAAAATCAAAATGAAATATTTTGTATAGTCTAACAACACTAGGGGAGCATGTTTTATTTTTTTTATTATTATATTTTTTTTTATTTTACTTGTTTAGTTGCTTTGCCAAGAATCTTCCGCAGTATGGCATTAAACGGATCTATTTTGCATTCATTCAATTATGAGTTTTCATTCGTAAAAAACTGCCTTACTTACATATAGGCAACTTGGCCTGGTGACATTATCTGCTTAGATGGATAGATGCCTTTAACACCAGACTGTGGAACACCTCCATGGAGACAAGCAGGTGGTGAACTCTTTACCAGAGAACATGTTACACATGCACATCTAAGTGATGTTGAGTGTTAAGCGTAACATTTGTTCATTTGTTCATGGTCCCTGATAAATACATAAAAACTGAATATGGGTAACTGTTTAAAAATATACAATAGATGAATTATTTTAGTAACTTGTAGTTGTCATTTACAGCTGTATTCTATGAAGTTATTTAACACTATGTTGTAAAGTTAGTTAGTTATTTCAAACCTGCACATACAATTCACATGAGGACATAACAATACAGACACACATACAAACATGAATGGCTTGAAAAGGGGATGGATGAAGCAAAGCTTATACATTTTCCAATTCCAAAGTATGATTGTTATTTAACACTTGACACTGCTTTGTGCCTGCAGCTGTTCGACCATGTGGCCGACTGTCTGGGCGACTTTATGGAGAAACAGAAAATCAAAGACAAGAAGCTCCCAGTGGGTTTCACCTTCTCCTTCCCCTGCGCCC
Organism: Scartelaos histophorus; assembly: GCA_000787155.1. Taxonomy (NCBI): domain Eukaryota; kingdom Metazoa; phylum Chordata; class Actinopteri; order Gobiiformes; family Gobiidae; genus Scartelaos; species Scartelaos histophorus. Next base: position 1,051 of record KN510130.1, read on the forward strand.
AAACCAAACTGGATGAGGTAAACACCAAATATTTCGTAAATAAATCATTACACAAACAAGTCATCCGAGAACAAATGATGTGCATGATGTGATTATATTTAGAACTGTGATTTCAATTATTTCTCTACTTCGTTACAAAAATGTTGTTGAACTTGAATTAAAGACATTTTTCTAATCTACATAGACTTTAAGGCAGAGGTGTCACAAAACATTACTAATAAAAGGTCTATATATCAGGTCTATGCAAAGAAATTATTGTAATTTAAATTATTAGCAACATAATTGTTATTCTGATTTTTGCCATAATTGAGCAACCCAAGAACAAATGCATATTTAAATTGTAAATATTTATCAATAAAAATCTTTCTCAATAATTATTCAAAAACAAAACAGTGAATCTAGGGATATTATATCTAAGTTTAAGCAAAGATGCAGTACTTGCAGCAGTTACTTTTCCTTTGTACATTTACTAGAGCTCCACTTTAACTACATGACTCCTAAAGTTTCTATTTTATGTGCTAAGCGCTAGTACATTTTGCCATATAGTAATTTCCCATGATATAATTCAAAGTAATCAAATTTGTTCAACTTAAAAATCAACTTTGCCTAAACTAGACACATTCTGACCAGAGACTTTGCAATGTGTTTCCATCTCTGTGGACAGAATACTAAAAATATAGACTTCAATCTGGACAACATTGTACCAATGTAAAGCGGTGCTAGTAAAATGTACTGTTTGCAGGCAGTTTTATTGACGTGGACAAAGAAGTTTAAGTCCAGTGGTGTTGAAGGAATGGACGTGGTGAAACTGCTAAATAAAGCCATCAAGAAGAGAGGGGTAAGTGGTGATCACTTGTCTGTTTTTTAAAAGGTGAACAGTAAAATGCGATATTTTGGTGAAATTGATGGGCCCTTTGTCTAAAATTTTGTAAGAACAACTCAAAAGCCACTTGAGAGGTTTTAAGGCTTTTGGGTTGGTCGGAGATCAGACAGAGAAAAAAAACTATACTACTTTTCAAGTGGGGTCTGCAACCTACTTGTCTGAAGATGCTACTGCTTTGCTGGGAATGTCCCACATTATGCATTAAAAATTAAACTCTGGGCTCCTAGAGACATGAAGACAAGCTGGTGACGCTAACAGGACAACAAAAACACCTGAACATCAAAATGGTATCTAGGCCTGTTGTGATAATTACAATATTGTACCAACGATTTGTTCTGGGCCTAAATATTTTGAGGTTTTTGTTATTTTTGTTGTAATATGGTAAGATTTGAGCTACAGAGTAGAATAAATGACTGCCGCAGCTAATTATAAGTTCATTCTGCTATTTATTTGTTGCAGCTCAGGGTTACATAGTACCTTTAAGGAACAACACAATTTTTACAACTCAAGGTTATATTAAGATTATAAAAAATTTACGAAAAAATGAAAAAATGTAAAGCACTGCATGCTCATAGTTCATATATAATGTATGTTTCAGGATTATCAGGCTGACATCATGGCTGTGGTGAATGATACTACAGGGACCATGATGACCTGTGGGTTTGACGACCAGCGCTGTGAAGTGGGAATTATTATAGGTAACAACACAACCGTTTACTATAATAACATTGAACCACAACATGCACTGGGTTAGTGCATCTTTTCGGGGCAGGTCAAGTCAGGTTTTTCATTGTGTTAAGACAACAGTATTGTTAAGATACTAAACAACCAACTCTAATGATGGCAAAACAATCTGTCTCCATGTATTAGACACTTTCACAAGAAAAAGTTATCTAAAAACAACATTAATCAGTAGACCCAATCAATACTACTATGCCATTAAATTAAGAGTTTATACAAGGTCAGATATTTAGCAACACATGCTGTAGTTGCAAATAAAACCACTAAAAAGCTACTTTTCACTTTTGTCCCCAGCATAATGTCTACAGTTTGACAGACGATGGCGCCAAAGTGCAGAGTTACAATACTCAATAAGGAATACAAACACACAGGCAGGACTATGTTTTTCTCTCAGGGATTACCATTACAATTACCATTACAATTAAATACTTCAATTCAAGTGAATTTGAAATGTTGTTGCATCAAATTCAACAGTGACATTAAGTCTTGAACAGTGTTGGCCTTGAACATAAGCCTTCTGTTGTGATTTATTTCAGGTACCGGTACAAACGCGTGTTATATGGAGGAGCTGAGGCACATAGACCTGGTGGAGGGGGACGAGGGACGGATGTGCATTAACACAGAGTGGGGAGCGTTTGGGGACAATGGCTCCTTAGAAGACATCCGCACAGAGTTTGACCGTGAGATCGATCGAGGTTCCGTCAACCCGGGAAAACAACTGTGAGTGCAAGATTATAAGAGGAAGAATACCAAGGAAGTAATTATATAACATTTGGTTTGCAGTGAATGTGTTAAATGCTAGTACTCTAAATTCAAACTAAGGCTGCATTGCTTTTGATTAGTCCTGGATTTAGCCCAGTTTGCTTTTAAGTGTGAATCCACCCTATTTTATTTTTAGTAAACCTAAAATCTCCAAACTCTGTGACCCACTGTGGTACCTGGTATTCACACCAGTCTCCCATCTAATTACTAACCAGACTTGGTTGTAAATGTATGTTTATGTAGTAAGTAATAATAGTATGTTGTTTGTGTAAGGTTTGAGAAGATGGCCAGTGGAATGTACATGGGGGAACTTGTGCGTCTGATTCTGGTGAAAATGGCAAAAGAAGGACTTCTGTTTGAGGGACGCATCACTCCTGAGCTCCTGACCAAAGGCACCATTCAAACCAAGCATGTCTCTGCCATCGAGAAGTGAGAAAATAAATTCTTATGAACCTAAATCAGAAGGTTGCAATGATTGTAGAAGATATAGTCAAATCTATATTAACAACAACAAAACACAAGCAGGCTGAAAAGTAAAACTATTTGCAGATTTCATAAAACAATGTCTTAGGCTAGAGGTCTCCAACCTGTAGCTCGGGAACTACCAGTAGCTTTCCACCCCGTTATAAGTAGCTCATCAATGGATTTCTGAATCATATGTATTGTACTGCAAAATTCTAATTTGTTTAATGACCATTGTAAATGGGTTATTTTGAACTTTGTACACTAATAAATGGATGCTGTATGAATGGTTTTATGTTTATAGGTATCTAACTATACAACATCTAAGGCTTGCCCTCTTATATCCACTTAATTTCTTGCCACTGCTAAAATGAGATGTTCTCTGGCATTTTTGTATTGTAAAGGTAGCTCACTGGACGCAAAAGGTTGGAGATCCCTATCCCTTTCTTAGGACAATACCTAAAGTCCTTAAATGTGTGATCCCCTGACCCTCTCTCTGTGTTTTAGGTCTAAGGAGGGCCTAAAGAAGTGCATGCAGATCCTGACCAGTCTAGGAGTGGAGCCTTCGGATGAGGACTGTCTGGCCGTGCAGCATGTTTGCACCATCGTATCCTTCAGGTCGGCAAACCTCATCTCTGCCACTCTGGGCGCCATCCTTCGCCGCCTCAAAGACAACAAGGGCGTGGCCCGGCTCCGCACCACTGTCGGCATCGACGGATCACTTTACAAGATGCACCCACAGTATGTTCAAAACTAACTCATATTTATTAGGATTTAACAATAGGTCATGGGTTACGACAAACTAAAATGCTTAACTTCAAAACTGCTATTTAAATGTTTTTTTTAAAGCACAGTGGCTTGCGGCCTTCCTTCAACACAGGCATTTTCTGGGTATACTCAACCCCAAGAAAATACAAGCTAATTCTCATTCACACTCCGCTTATCATCTATAACAGCAATATATTGCACTTCAAATTCAAACCACAAATTCAATTAATTGCTTAGTCCAACTAAATATATATGAATTGCCAATACTGTTTATCTCTGCACAGATACGCTCGCCGGCTGCATAAGACTGTGAGGCGCCTGGTCCCAGATTCGGACGTGCGGTTCCTTCTCTCCGAGAGCGGCAGTGGAAAAGGTGCTGCCATGGTTACCGCAGTGGCCTACCGCCTCACAGATCAGGCGCGGCAGATTCAGCAGACCTTGGCCGAGTTCAGGCTAAGTAAAGCACAGCTGCTGGAGGTGAAGAAGAGAATGCGGATCGAGATTGAGAGAGGACTGGGCAAAAACACGCACAAAGAGGCAACCGTCAAAATGCTGCCCACGTATGTCAGGAGTACACCAGATGGTTCAGGTGAGGAGTGGTCACAGTTAGGGTCAGAACATGATTTTGTCTCATGCAGGATAATGTAACAAGGGCTAGCACAATACTGAGATCACTACAAACTAGAGATGAATGATGATGATGAGATGATGTATATTGAAAACATTTTGTTAAGAAAATATTAGAATATTGAGTACTGAACTCTTGTCCAAACTACATGTTTTACTGAAAGTTTGGCTATGAACGTCTCTTAACAATTTGTTCATTCAACAATTGGCCAAAAGTCAGATTTTAGTAATAACTGTATTTGCCAAACCTCTAATTTTGCCTTGGGTTGGACAGGGTTTAGCCTCTGTTAAGTTTTAATTTTGAGTGAACGTTTCATTTATGAAAAAGTATCCAAACATATTGAAATAAGATTGTTTTAACGATATGACTTTCTAAACTCACAAAAACCAAGTGCTTGGGTCTAACAGAGAAAGAAGATAAAATTAGACAAATAAATCACAAGGAAAAGTATAAGTATAATAAGTATAATAAACTGAAGTTATAACCGGGTCAGTCAAGTTCACTGGCTGTTTGTTCATTTTCCAGACACAATAAAACCTGTTATATCTCCACTTTATAGCTTTATTAGGTGATAGCTTTCAAATGTCTCAGATTCAGACAAGATTGTATAGTCTAGTATATCGTCTTTTCTATCCACATCACATCACAGAGATTCATACTATTGTAATATAATTGTACAACATGTGATTGCCACCATTTACTTTATCCTATTATTCTAAACGTAAGAAAAAAAGACAAAGCACTTGTTGAGCCAAGCCTAATGCCCCTAGAAAACCATAATGAAACTAAAACGCTTTCACAAATAAAATACTATAAAATAACAAGTATGTTATAACAAGTAACAAGTTGAACTGTTTGTTGTTGTTTTTTTTTTCAGAAAATGGTGATTTCCTAGCCTTGGATCTGGGAGGCACAAACTTCCGAGTGCTTTTGGTGAAGATTCGCAGCGGCAAAAGACGAACAGTGGAGATGCACAACAAAATCTACGCTATTCCTATAGAAGTCATGCAGGGCACCGGCGAAGAGGTGCTCTCACGTTTAACATCATTTATCTAAACTGTGTACTAGGGATGCTGCTATATTAAATTTTTGTTTTATGGTCATTGAGAAGAAAGATTATTTTACGACTACTCTAAGTTACTGACACAATGAAAACTTTGAAAGGAAAGTTAAAGTAGTGAATGTGCATGCATCATATTTAGGTTTACTATTAGAACAGATTAAAATGAAATGACATGCATCAAATTTAGTCACAGTAAATTTAATCACAATTATTATTTTTTAGTAATAATTTAAAACATACAAAAGTATAATAATCCTAAATGTGATTTTGTGTTATCTGCAGCTGTTTGACCACATTGTGCATTGCATTTCGGACTTCCTGGATTACATGGGGATGAAGAGCGCTCGTCTTCCTCTGGGCTTCACCTTCTCTTTCCCCTGTTATCAGACCAGCCTGGACGCTGTATGATTACTACTCAAAACGCAACCCCTATTCAGAATTTTGTAGTTGGTATAACAGCAATAATCAGTTATTGCTCACGATAGCAATATAATGCTACAGAAAAATATCCTAATACATGATTATACTTCAAAACTACTTTATACCACTGACAAAATAACCATAAAGCAGGAATATCCCAGTAAACATTTTTTACAGTGAACCACAGAATTCTCTGCTAGTACAAAGAAAAGGTATGCCTGATATTGAGCCTGAAAAAAGCATTGTTCTTTCCGTCACATATTGAACAATAAGTGAATATTGTAATTATTGTATTATCACTACTGGTGTCACCAAGCATGATAAGGGTATACGATAAGATTAGAACACTTTTCAATGGAAAACAACATTACAAAAATCAATGCATGGTTTAAAGTAATTATATATACTTACAAATGTAAAAAACACAAAAATTGTTCCTCAGTAATGTACTATGCAAGTACAGTGTATGAAAGTGCTTACGAATCATTGCCAACTACTTGCATGCTTTAATAATATTAATAATGCACTGGATTCATATATACAAACAAAACATGGTGCATTATTCTTTTCACTGGTATTCATATTAACTATGTATTGCAATGTATTGGGAATTATCCTCAGAATAAACACATTTCAATTTCACTTCAGAATCTGAACTCTGCCTGTGTTGTATTTAGGGGATTCTGGTGACTTGGACTAAAGGCTTCAAAGCTACAGACTGTGAAGGTGAAGACGTGGTGGACCTGCTCAGAGAGGCCATCAAGAGGAAAGAGGTAACCAAAATGTCTTCTAGTGCTGTACAAAGTATTTTCAGTTAACTGTGAGTTTCTAGTTTCTAGAGCGCACTATACCAGATCTACACTATAACACAGGATTAAAAATAATAATAAAAAAAATTAAAATAGAATTGAGAGGCAACATTTATTGTAGATTAATTCAATTATAATCGGAAAGGCCAGATTTGTACAATCCTCAATGAAAAAATAGCATATTTTTATGTCTAGTACAGGCAATATAACTATGTGGTTTGAGTCCAAATTTTGACCATGCAGGAAGAAACTACATTAAATTTGAGAATTAAAAGCCATTTGTTTTTTATGTTTTCATTTTGCTACCCCTAACTTGAATTCAAAGCTATGTCACAATATTAAATCTAGATTTTATGATTGTAGGTGGAGAACCCTGTAAGTATAAATGGCTGTAAATCATTAATTCCAGGTAAACGAAGCCAGACAAAGCTTGCGTTGACATTTGTACAAGAAAACGGCATGAAATAAATGTTATTTCAAAAATGTATATCTTTCTTATATAAATAAATAGGCGTTTCTATACTGATACTGTTGAGTGCAACATGAATGAACTGCATTGTGTTGCGTGTGGAGTTGAAATCGTGCCAGTTCGATATTAATCTTATGGTAAAGTAGTCATTTGAGGTTGACAAGTTGCCTTAATGTAATTTTGAAGTGTAACATTACTGACATGCTTTCAGTCATCATGCATCTTCATGTGATTATTTTGTCCTCATTTGAAACTATACTACCTGATGGCCTGCCAATATTTGTATTATTTTCTATCAACAAGTCAACACACTAACCATTCCAGTGACATGCCCTGTCTGGTACTGTTTAACGTTACAGCCAATAATAGTGAAGTTAAATTGCTTTGACACAAAGAAAGATGTTATTATGGGTCACAAATGCATTGAAGAAGATGCTGGTGGTGTCACTTGCTTGTCTCCATAAAGATCTATAAGTTTAATGCAATACCGTGGTGCATTCTAGGAAAAGAAACAACACCTCTTGGAGACAAGCAAGGCCCAAACCTTCAATCTGAAAAGTTATAGAGTGCAAATTTAAACTAATACAGTGTGTTTGAGGATATGTGTGACCAATCTCCTCCTTGATCTGCCTCCGGGCCTCCTGTTCCCTGGTAGCTCTAACTACAGCCTCCTTCCATCCATATACTCACTATTCCTCCATCATCTTCATCTGGAAACCACAACATCTAACATAACTATGTTTCCTCTGTTATTTTGACCAATTGTGAATAATGTGTAATGTTTCTGTGTTTTTTCAGGAGTTTGAGCTGGATGTAGTGGCCATAGTGAATGACACAGTGGGGACAATGATGACTTGTGCTTATGAAGAGCCCACATGTGAGGTCGGACTCATCGCAGGTAAAAACTAAGTTTTTCTATATTTATGAAGTTTATATTTAGGCCTGAGTGCCAGAGGATGGGAGGGGCCTATTGGTAACATACAGGGCAAGTTTGTGCGCCGTGCAATATAATGTTAAAAATTGAGCAAAAAAACAAAAAACTGCACAGGGTGCCAGCCATCTAGCCAGAAGAGCAGCCAATCACTCTGTTGCCATGGGAGCTACCATTTTTAAAACTGTAAGAGTTTAGGTTACCTACAGTCCAGAAAAATGAAAGCACCTCACAAGCTGTTTCTTGTATTGTTCAGGAACGGGCAGTAATGCATGTTACATGGAGGAGATGAGGAACATCGAGATGGTGGAAGGGAACGAGGGGCGGATGTGTGTGAACATGGAGTGGGGCGCGTTTGGGGATAACGGCTGTTTGGACGACATCCGTACCGTCTACGATCAGTCCGTGGACGAGAACTCACTCAACGAGGGCAAGCAGAGGTGGGAACCACCTTTTATATTCAATTATTATTGCCTATGATATTAGTAAAGTATATCTTTATCTATTCCATGTGTAAGGCCATATATATAAGGATATATGATTTTAAGTAGTGTTACTGCTCTCCCTTAAATTTCAAGATTTCATTTTTCTACTAATTCTAGTTCAAATTATCCTGATTTAGTTCTTAATTATGGCTTAGCAATACTCGAATAATGATAAAGCATTATAAAATACGAACTGTTGAAATAATACAAATCAGAATAAGTTAGTCTAAACAGGTTTTACGCATTAACTAAATCATTGCCACAAGATTATAGATAACTGCAATAAATACTAAAAGGTAGACATAAATAAGATATATTAAGGTTTTTTCTGGTATTCATAGTAAAACTATACATAAAATGTATGTAAAAAATGTTGGCCAATTGCCCACCTATTCAGGCAACACCATATAACACGGTTAGAAGCTAGTTAAAGTCGATTTTACATGATAGAATAAAGTATTTCTCCACAGATGTAGGAGCATCAAGCTTATTCTAGTGCTGTGTTAAATGAAGCAGCGTGTTTGCATTAATCATGTGTGTGATATAAAACCTGTGTCTGGTGTGTGTTTCAGATATGAGAAGATGTGCAGTGGCATGTACCTGGGAGAGATTGTCAGGCAGATTCTGATCGATTTGACCAAACGAGGATTCCTGTTCAGAGGGCAGATCTCAGAGACACTCAAGACCAGGGGCATCTTCGAGACCAAGTTCCTGTCACAAATTGAGAGGTGAGACTTTATGATTAAAGTACACGAAACAAACAGACAAATACATATTTATAGTAGTTACACAGCAGCAGCAACAACTACTGCATTAAACAATGATGCCAAACTTCAAAGTGTAGCAATTTATAGTAGCTAAATTCCTGTTAAAAAAAGAATAATTATACTTCTTTAATAGACGTACAGGTGTCATGCTAACATTAAATTAACACCAAGAGGCCCATTATATAAAACTAAACTGCATATATATGTATATATAAATATATGTGTGTGTGTACGCGTGCGTGTGCGTGTGTGTGTGTGTG
>JACN01086014.1:0-10917 GCA_000787155.1 Scartelaos histophorus
TTTGTTTCACTGTTTAGGAGATGGAAAAATCACACATGATTCACCACAGGAGCAGTTTTCTATTTTCTGACTAATTCTGTGCAGCTTAAATTGTGTGATCAATTATTGCCACATATTCTTTTGATTTTAGATTTGATTCTGAATATTCCGAATACCCACAAATGCAAAAGTAACTGTACCTGAATACAGTTACACAACATTCGTATTGGGAGTAACATGACCTGGCCTCTCATACTTCATAAATAATCATAATAATTTCAATGTACAATAGAGGAGTTTTGCTAGATAACAATTATAATAATGTTATGTAGTGTAATGCCACAATTTCCAACCAGGAAGTCAAATTTTAAACATTAAAAATAGTCAAAATGGTAAAAAGGTGTCGGTGCTTTTGCAGAAATCTAAAATATAGAGATAGAGATGTTATATCTTTGTCTGGAAAGTTTCTCATCATGACATTAAACCTTTCTATCTTCATGGAGACCAAACCAGACCAAGTTACAGGTTAGATCTGTGGAGAGGCGACCGCGCTCATAATCAAAATGAATGTTTTTGTAGATATTTAGAGCGCTAAAACCACCTGTGATTTAATAAATGTTAGGTAGAGCTGTTTAATGTCATATTGCGAAACATTCAAGTGGTACAGAGCAGTGACATATAAACAAGCAGGTGACGGACCCTGAACCGAAATGTTACGCAGTGCAACTTTCACTGTGTTTTAGTAGAGAGAAACAGTCTAACCTGTCACATGCATTTTAATCCCGACTTTTTCTATTCTCTTTACACTCTTTACACTTCAGGGGCGGCTGGCCGTGGCAGGCGGCGATTCGTTTGCGCGGATCTCGCGGCGACGGGCGCTTGGTTTGCGGAGCGACTCTAATTCATACGTGCTGGGTTCTCACGTCCGCTCACTGCTTCAAAAGGTCAGTCGCACACCAATCTAACGCCGAGCCCGCGGAAGAAGCATGTGGGAATGTACTTGAACTGATTATATAGTGGTCAATCAGTGATCTGGCAGGAGATGTGGTGCAGCTGGAAGGAAATCTCCCCTTTTAGATGTTAAGGCTGCACACATGGCGCCTTCAATGGCCGTCAGTCACTAGAAGAGTAGAGCAGACGTCTTTAAAGGTGCACGGTGCGACTTGAGTTGTTCGTGCGCCACAATGGAGACGCTATTGCTTTGCCTGTAATAGATAGATCGATAGATAGATGATTGATTGTGGATTCAAAAGTGTAATGCTGTACTTTGAAACACTACAGACATATAACATCTTCATAGAAACTGGCAATTGGCGAACCCACAAACTTAAAATACCGATTAGATGGATCAGATAATTGGATAATTATCTCATTTCAAGTTACCTACGTGGTTATTACAAGTTAGTTATGCAAATAAACTGTTATGATCTACTTATCAATGACCACATTGTCATTAAAACTGTAACACTCTCTTTGTCATTCATCACGTCTTTGTTCGAGCTGTTTTCTGTGGTGGTGACTATCTCAAAAGGCATTTGAATACAGGAAAGTCAGAACGCACTTGCACAACAGGGTGAACCACTAAGAACAGTGACATGTTCGGCGTGTTTATTAAAACAGTGACTTCCCGTTTATAATATCAGAGATAAAACAATCATTTAGATGGGGACTTTCCTTAGAACTAATTGAAAATCCTTTGGTAAATGTTAAATGAACCTCCAACCGTCAAATTACTATAAACACTCTACTAATTCAACTACTGTCACCCACATAACCAGTATTTGGTTATTTTTCTGTTCTATAATGATATTTGAACCGTAGAAGGTTGAATTATGAACTTCTATGACTGATTGTAGACCCAGACTAATTAAGTGTCGTCTTTTATTTTGTATAAATTGCTGTTCATATTCTTTAACAGTATCGTACATTTAGAATTGTGGTTTGTGGTAATTCTGCTCTGGGGTTTTTTTTTTCAATACAACTCTTAATCACCAAATTTGTTGTGACAGGCCTAAGTAATAAGATGCCTGTTGTTGACCACATTTTATTTCTATTTTTCACTATTATTCACTACTATATAGATCAATTTGTTCTGATATACAAGAAGACCTGTCAATAACAAAATTGACACCGTATATTGCAAAAAAGGATTATTCTAATTAGTACTAAATGCCATTGACACAATACAAAATAAAGCAGGAAAATCCCAGTAAAGCTTTTTTTAAGTGGAATATCATTAAAAAGCTGAGCTAAAACAAATAAACAGAACCAATAATTAGACTTGGATGTGACTTTTTTATGCCTCTACAGCTCAAATCTTACTGTATTCCATAAAAATAGCAGAAACCTCCTATTATGACTACAAAAATGTACACATGATAAATGACTTATATGACTTATGTGACTTATATAGTGACTTATATTGACTACTAATACTTATAGTGACTTATATACAGGCTTATATACAGGTTGTTTAAAATATCCTTTATGTAATTTTCGGAGATAGAAAAAAAATATAGAACTTTTTCATGATATTCTAATTTTGACGGCAAAGATGAGCAATTCTTATTATAGAAATCCATTGGTGTGATGTATAGCTGTGCATGATTAGTTTCTGTATTAGTTACCAAATAAACACAAAAAAAGTTACAAACAAATGAGCAGATATTTCTCTCTCACGCTATCATGATTGCTTTGTCTTCACGTATGAAACTCAATAGATAAAGTATTTGTCATAATGGTTTATGGCTTTCAACATTTACGTGGTATAATTATCTGTCTAATTAACCTGCATTAACAAATGCCTTTCTCATTATTGCTCATGTGTCTATTTACTGTCAACACTGATTCGCGTCATTTTTAATTTTTGCATTGTTATGCCAATTCGAGGTTGAGGGAATTTTCTCGAAACTATCACTTGCAGACACGCCTACTCATGAAATGCACTGCAGTACCGTCTACGGGTTTTTCCCTAAATGTATTTAATTACAGAATACTTAATACCTGCAGTCAAGTGTATTTTGATATGTATTCGGACATGAACCAGCCAGATTATTTGGTATTCTGAATATGTAAATTACTTTTATATCAAGTTGCATTGTGTAAAGATGCACCATAAGATTAAAAATAGTTGTATATTTGTTTCACTGATTTGAAAGCCTTTCCTGTCACTAATTGGAGATGGAAAAATCACACATGCCTCATCATAGTGTTTTCTATGTTTCTAACTAATTCTGTGCAGCCTACATTGTGTGATCAAGTATTGCCACATATTCTTTTGATTTTAGAACTTATTCTGAATAGTCTAAATACCACCAAATGAAAAAGTAACTATACCTGAATAGGTTACACAAAACAGTTACACAAAATTAATATTGGGAGTATCGTGACTTGGCCCCTGATAAATCTGAATGGATGGACGGGAAATTAGTATTCAGAATAAGTATTCTCAGTACATTCATTCAATTTCTTCCCAATACTAATTCTTATAATAATATCATAATGCATTAGTCTTATATAGCACATCCCACTGCTTTTTAGTGAACAGTTTAAAAGCCCTTCTGAGATTACTGAATTATAAATATACTGTATGTCTGTGTATCTGTGCCTATTCAAATAAACAATAAATGAATAATAAATCATAACTTTTCCAAACTCTCAAAGTGGCTTCACAGTTTCCAGGCTTTGACGGGAGGTTTGGGCTGTGATGGATCCTCGGCTTTATTAGAGTCCACCTGTGCTCAATTTCACTGATTCTCCCAAATTGTGTGTAAAACCATGTAATGACCATTGGAAACAAATGTTGTACAAAACAAATACATCCAAGAGTGAGTCACTCTGCCAAAGTGATCCATCAGAGGAGAAGGCTTTAGGGATAGAGCAGAGCAGGAGTTCAGCAGTGACATGAGCTCATCAAGGCCCACACAGATCACTGCTTATTCATGACTTAAATGGGTTCTGTCAAATAGATTCATATATAAACCTTGTGGGAAACATGTTGAAGTGTAGTTAAATCTAAAGAAAATTCAGACCGGATGACTGAGGGATTACGAAGGCATAAGTGTAGTGAGGTTGCTGATTTAAATGTTTAGTTTCTTTTACATTTCTATCATTCCACTGTTTTTGAACTTTGCATTGCAACAGTGGAATTTGCTCTTATTTCATAAATGGAACTCAGGATTATGAAAACCAAATTCACACGGGACAGTCAATAATCTTAATATTTGTTGTTGTGCAGGTATGGAAACAGCACAAAGGAGTACAAAGTACGTGTTGGCGATTATCACTCTCTTGTCCCTGAGGAGTATGAGGAAGAGTACGGTGTAGATCAGATAGTTCTTCATCCCAACTACCACAGCTCCAGTAACGACTATGACATAGCCCTGGTCCGACTGTCGCCAGGGGCAATGGGCCACACTCCGGGCGAGTGTGTTTCCTTTAACCGCCATGTACTCCCGGCGTGTCTGCCACACAGGAAGGAGCGGGTGCTCAAGCAGGCGTCCAACTGTCACATCACCGGCTGGGGAGACACAGGTATGTGAGGGGGTGGGACTGGGAGCCACGCTCACTTAAGCTCCTTGTTTTCACATTGTTAAAGAAGACAAATTGTTCTTTTGTCTTATATTATAGTTATAATGACATGTGTTCATTTGTGACAGCAGGGAAAACCAGGGTTAATCGTAGCTCAAAAAAGTTGATTTTGAATAATAAATCTCTTTTTAAACACTGCTTCAATGTAGCAGGTCATTAAAGTGCAGGGCATGTTAGTGTCCTTAAAAGTGTAAATGCTCCCGTCATTTTGGATGGAATTGCTGACATATAAGGGAATCTTTTTTTAGACTTCGGCTCTACTTCCTGTAATTTTGCCCCTTTCTTCTCACCTTTTCTTCACAAACTGCCACTTAGCTCAATGTAGTCCATATTTACTGTAGGCATCTTTAGCTCACAAACCAAGTAATGATTACAAAATACTTGAAAACCATACGCATTTGAGCTCCCTTTAGACTCTGTATCTTTGGCTTGGATAGCAAATATCTTAACGTTAAATGTCACGTGGCAAATCAAAACAGTTTAATAGATAAACAGATAGAGAAGATATGAGAAATATGAATCATATTTATATATCATCCATATTTATTTGCTTTAGGTTTAGATCAGTAGCTATTACAGATATGAGTGTGCCAAGTCAAACATTGCTCCCTGACAGCTATTATTATTTTTGGCAAAAATGTAAAAGGATTATTTTGTTGAGTGTATATTGTTGTTTACATGAAAGCATTCCCCAAGTGAATCTAAATTTTACACCTGTGGTTCCTAATATTTTTTGTTTCAAGACTCCAAATCTTTGTACCACTTTCTATAGGTAAAACATACAGTACTTCCTTCTGTGAATAAGAGTGACTCTCCGCAGATCTGACCTGGAATGTAAAGCAGAGCTATAACCTGTTTCTCCCTCATGATAGACAGGTTCAATCTGTACTGTGGAACATTAGAGATAAAGCAATAACATTTCCCTGTAGATAAGCAAGTGGCCACTAAAAATGTTACACAGTGCATCTTTAAGGACGGAACATGCAATAGAAATAACATTTTTTAAATTCTTCACACTAAATCACCCCGGTGTCCCCTGACAAGTGCAAGTGCATATACTGCCTGATTATAAAAGTAAATCAAAAACCAAAAACTTCCTGTATTTCAGAATTTTTACAATGAAATATTTTAACTTAAATGGAAACTGAGTTTAGAACAGATTGGAAAGAAGAACATGTGAACGTTAATTATCAGTTTCTTTTGTTCGGTGCTGCCCGGCAAGTGACTCATGTTTTATCAGTAGTGTTGAAAGGTTTTGAAAGAAGAATGTGAAAACTCCAGTTAATGACGTTGTGAAAATGTTCTCTCTCATTGACAAAAGACTCGCAGGGAGTTTCACAACTTCTTGGGGGTTTGTCTTTTGCAGTAGAAGTGTAGAAGAAAAACATGTTGAAAATGAACCACAGTATTTTTAACTGATCTGCTTTGACTATGGTGTTATTTCAAAATATGGGGAAGGCCTTTGTTACGGTTTTATAGTCTGCATGTTACAAATATCTTTAAAAATATATGACTTTTGGGTGAATACTTGGTGGTAATAAGCAATATTTAAGTTACAACAGAGTAGTAATAGAAGTAATACTGTGTGTCATACTAGTAGTATGTTCTATGTTCTAAGTAGGAACATTGTATAACTTTTTGGATGGGCGTCTGTCACCTGCTTGTTTCTATGTATATGTCATTGCTCTGCCTGAAATGCTCCACAGAATCACGTTAAATCTGCCTTTGATGTTTTCAGTTACAGGTGGTTTGATTACTTAAAAATACCTTCAAAAACAGGCATTCTGTCTGTGACTTTGGTCTCCTCTTCACAGATCTGACCACTAACTTGGTCAGGTTTGGTCTCCATGATGATAGAAAGGTTTAATGCCACACTGTGGAATATTCCACTCCACCAGAATGTTACACAATGTACCTTTAAGTAAATGTTCAGCTCAGGAACTAATGCATTAAATTACAGGTTCAATTTAAGATTGTACACACGTCTTGTGTAACTCTTAAGATACTAATGTTTAAAGGGCCCATATTATGCACATTTGTTATATTCATTTTTCTCAAATGAAATATTCTCTGTTCCACCTTGTGGTGTGATAATACAGGGAGTGCTCCACTGTGTTTTTAAACTCCAAACACCTGAACTAAAATCATTTGGATAATTTCAGCCCTCCAGCTGAACTATTGCTTCTTGAGATCACAAAGTGTAATGTTTTAGCTTTGGAGATGTAGACAAACTAATAATAGATGGTTACTCAAACATGTGCGAATGACACAAAACACAACTCCAGGTATGTTTTGATGACAGTGTTCCAACACGGCTCAAACCTCACAAGAGTAAATACTATGTAATATAGGACCTTTAAGAATAGTTCACCACCATTAAACAGCGATTGTTAATACGCTCCAGAAGAAAACACTGATCTCAAACTCCCTTTTGTGTCTCTCCAGGACGCTCGTACTCTAAGACTCTGCAGCAGGCGTCTTTAGAGCTGCTCCCTCGCAGACACTGCCAGCTGCACTTCCACAGCGCCTTCACCAGCCGCATGCTCTGCGCAGGCAGCCACACCGACAGGCGCGTGGACAGTTGCCGTGGAGACAGCGGGGGCCCCTTGGTGTGCGAGCGGCCGGGCGGGGGATGGGTGGTTTACGGGGTCACGTCCTGGGGCCTGGCCTGCAGGACTCAGCAGTCACCGGGCGTCTACACCAAAGTATCTGCCTTTAGCTCCTGGATACACAAGACCATTGGACAGTCTGACAGAAGAAGGTAATGGAGGGTCCCTGTCAAACCATAGACTGTAGCATAAAGAAGTGGGCTAAGGGAGAGCGACGTCACCCATAGTGTTCAGCTCCAGTCAAATTAAGCTCAGCAGGATTGCAGGTTAAGGATTGCATTTGGAGGCAAGCTCCATATTAGGAAAAGGAATTGATTTACAGGCCAAACAGTGAAGTAAAAACACCAGGATCATGTAGTGCGGGTTAACACGGTTATTTTAAAACCAAAATGACAAGGCTCACTGCAGTAGACAAAGACAGAGCGATAACATGTTTTCAGTGTGAAGACAATATGGAGCTGGAAGCATTTCAGCAATGACGTCGCTGAGAGGTGGACTTGTTTTATGAAAAAGGAGCATGTTTTGTCCATGTCCATGTAATTGTTATAAATTATATTGTACAGTTACAGAATCGTAACTTTTTTGGTTTTGTGATTTGTTTTCTCTTGTATTGTATATCCCATCTTCTGAAATGTTTTGTTTAGTTACATGTAGCACAAGTTTAATTCTTTTGCCATATACCACGTGTCATGTGAATGTTAATGGGACCACAGTGTCTTAGCTGCACAATACACACACACACACACACACACAGGAGAGGCTTAGACACTTTACAATAGTATTTCACAGGTCTTCACTACGACTCAGAAGTCTTTATTTACACATAATATCAAAGGACAAAAGTCTTAAAATGAAGCACAGTGTGTAGGTAATAAGTATTATTGGGTATTTCTGAGTTGTACGCTCCGTAATCTATACATTTTTGCATTTTAGACAATCTGACGTACTTGAATAAAGTTATCTCTTTTTGTTATTTATTGTTATAACACTATCATTACTTATATAACGTTAAACGCTTTTAAATACAGATAATGATCTGATCCAACCTGAATAGAGGCACGTTCTCATGACTATAAAAATAAACTAGTGTCATAGAGCTGAGGTTTTTCATTATCTAGTAATCTCACACACCCAGCACAAGCTCGTCAGGCATGAGGCTCAGACCGGAACAGGCAGAGGCTCAATCCACATTTACGGGAAATATTTTCTCATATTGTGTTTTGTAACCTGAAGGGCCTGGAGCACAAAGGGCATGCGTCACATATTTAGAACATATATGAGTGTGTTTGTGCCCCTCATCTGTGGACTTTGGTCTTAAGGGTGCCATCTTATGGTCATCTACTGTATAAAAACTACAATGTTGAACAGGAGTATTTTTGGCATATTTAAACTAAACTTGTCGTGTCTTTTATGATGGATTTTGTGTGACCTAAAGTATTTTTTGCTTCCTACATTTTTTGTTTTTATGCAGATGAACAGTTTGGTTAAGTTGACTTTAAGTAATTACAGAAGCAAGATTTCAAAGAAAAATCTAAATAAAATACACCTTTATGTAGATGCAGCACTAAGTACTCTGTGTTTATTATTGCAATTACTCTATTTTTGTATAAACTGTATATATTAATAATTGTTTACTTTTGTTCATGTGTTTTTATTTGGTCAGTGTGTAACTCATTACAGTCACAAACACATTCAGTCTGATTCCCATAAAATAAAAGTATTTCAGTAGGTAGAACAATCAAATCAAACTCTGCGTAAGACACTGCTCGGGTGTAGGCAGAACCTAAGGCCTGTTGTGTCTGCCTTAATATGTTGTGCTTATTGTGTTTACCACAATAAATATATAAATTAAAGTTTCATTGTATTTGTACTCACACTATTTACATAGTGACGGATGTAGATTGTACCAGTGTATATGGCTCAGGAGCTCTTGGGGCAGAGAACCGTGTTTGTTTATGGGAAATGTTGTAGTGCATTTATAAAAGACAAGAGGACACAGTGATGCTGTCAGATATAGTCTTTATTTCATTTTGGTTTCTGTGTTTAACACTTAGGTGTTTGCATTCAAATTGATGCAAAACAATTTAGGCCACTGGTTTGAAAAAGAAACAAACTTTGAAGAAAATTAAAAGAAAAGTCGACTTGATCGGCTACTTCAGAGTCCTGGAATTATGGATCTTTCTGCACTTGTTTGTTTTTGGTTATTTATCTAACACACTCTGAGTGGTAACTAAGCACTGAAAAGCACTGGTGCTCGGCTCTCTGGTCTGAGCACTCCTCTGTGGTTTATTTTAAGAAAATAATGAGCCACCAATCTTTAGTTCAGTGACTCTTTCCGTTTTAAGCAAAAGCCTCAGGCGACATCCATGAAGGTAAACACAGCCAACAGACACAAAAGAGAAAAAAACAGCATGAACTGGCCCTGAGCCTGTGCACTGTACCCTTTAGTCCTTGTGGAGGAAACCTAAAAAGGAGAACACACAGGTGCCCTTTTTAGCTGTGTGGAGAAACATACAACAGAACTTAGTGCAAAGTCATCTCAAACAACCACGTCCAGCTGACCAGCGCTGTCCTGGCTTCATAAATTAAAAGGTGAGATGACTCAAATGAAACAAGTTTGCTGCAGATTTTGGAGCATATTAGCAATGCTCCGTGCACCTCCTGTCCGTCCTCTCTTTGTCAGAGTCCATCTTAAGAGGCTAACACTGCGGGCGCTGTCATTAGCCCCACTGTTTTAGCATGTCTCTCATGTGATTGGCTCTTCCACAGCAGCGCTCCAGCTTCCACATGGTCCAAGGCACACAATACGCCCCTGTCTCCCCCACAGCTCGCACTCCTCTCTCAGAGCCGGAGACGATGCATCTGAAGGTAGCGTCCCGGATTTGATCTTTTAACCTTGCCTCATGGACGCAAATGTTATCTAACCTTAAGAAAAGAGTTCAAGCAAGAAAGAGAGGGATGGGAGAGAAGGGGAGAGAATACAGAAAAAAGTAATTTAATCTTATTCTGTTTACAGATTGATTCAAAACCAGTCCGAAGTATTTGGAGAACGCAACCTGGCAAATGAGGAAGTACATATATTATCACAACATTGGAACATAAAATAGTCATCAATCATTAACAACTTCTTACAGCTCATATTACAGGGACACAAACATGTCTCTATGATTGACATATATTACATGATTTCACAGGCTTCATAAATTGGCATTGTTTCTGATCCGATGTGTGGTTTGTGGTTTTATGGTGAGATAAGACTTAAAATCATTAATACAAAAATGAAACACGGAAAATCCTCATTTCAATTCATTGATTTGATTAAGGACCTCTATCAAAACTGTTTATTTTATATGAAAAAAAAGCATTGCCAGTGCTTACAGTGTTCATGCAAATGTTATAAATTACACTGTACATCAGGGGTCCCCAACCCCCGGGCCGTGGACTGGTACCGGTTCATGGGTCATTTGGTACCGGGCCGCACAGAAAATTTTTAAAAATTACCGCTAAAATAAAACCCAGGAGCTATGATGAGTAAAAAACAAAAATTTTGGACAGTTTCTTTGCAAAGGGGAAAAGGCCCAGCCAGGAGACAAAAGAGGAGCCTACGACTTCCAAAAAAAGAAAGCTACATTTAAAACAATATCAGGAGTCCTACTTAAAATACAGATTTATCCCAACAGGAAATTCCCACGCACCGAGCCGACGTTACTCGAACTATGGCTGAAAACCAACCTGTCAT